>PVIR01004771.1:0-76502 GCA_004026965.1 Petromus typicus | reverse complement strand
CACAATAAGATATATTAACATTTGTTTTTAAATGGTTGTAATGCAAGTTTTTTTCTCTATCGCAAGGTAGAGGTATTTTTTCATATAAGATGTAGATGACAGAAAAGATAGGACACTTACTTTTTCAACCTGGGGACTATTACATTTGTTCCTTACTAGTGAAATTTTCCATTTTAGGAAAAACACCCAGTACCCAGCGTGTGTGTGTGTGTGTGTGTGTGTGTGTGTGTGTGTGTGTGTGTGTGTGTGTGTGTGTGTGTGCGTGCATGTCCAAGGGTTTGTTTAACTTAAAGAGATACAAACTCTACATGTTTTCCAGATCAAATCGGCCAGTTCAAAGTTCTCTGACCAGCGGCATGTAAACTGAAGCAATCAGACAGCCGCAGCGATACTTGGTTACAATTTCAAAGGTTACTTTGCGTGGGCCGCAGGCTTTGTTTAGGGAACGGCAGTAACCTTGACTGGCTTAGGTACAAGTTTTAAGCCTGAGACCCGCCACCCACATTTTAATCATTAATGTTTACCTTGAAACTTGGGTTGTCACGTAATTCCACCTCAGTTTACTGGGTTTTAAACATGACTGACTATATCTCTTGTTAGCTTTTCTCTGTGCCCCAGTATTTTATGTTAGTCATTTAGCTTTTAAGGTTCATTCAGCTTATTCAAGTTAATGTCCGATAATCTAATGTTCTTAATTGAAGTGGTCTTTAGTGGTCTCATAAGAAATAAATTAAATGTGTGGTTTGATTGCTAAATTCAAGGTTAGGGTTTTTCTTACTAATTTTCCTACATGCTGAAACAGAATTAGGAGTTAATTTTCGCTTTCAGCTGAAGTCGCTTGTAAATTAGTTAACAGACTGGTCTTTCACGGAACATATATAAAATATAATCGGCTCAGGCTGAGCCTCATCAAAACTCATTTAGTAGGTCTTTGTATCAGTGCGGAACTCCAGACCTTTTGCTCCATCTTCCCTTCCCACGCGAAACACGCTCACTTTGCCTTTAACGCGTCTGAAAGACAGACTCGCATTTCTACCTTATCAAGCAGCGCCAAGCCGCAGTTCTCATCTCCTCATTTCATCCTTTTACCTGCCATGAAAATGAAACGCTTTAGGGGCAGATGTTGCTATGATAAAATTTTATTAGCTGGCTATCCGTAATGAATGTATCTTCTTAGATATTTGGGCAATAGCTGGTAAACCTCCCTGCTCTTCTACAGGGCACGGAGGTATTTTAAACGACTACTAAGACAATGTAAAGCTTCTAATTCCAAGTTAGAACCAGTTTCCAGCCAGCCCTACCGCTTCCTAGCATTGTAATCGTGGGCAAGTTTGGTCTCCTTGGACGCTCTTTATTGCCTTCCAGTGGTGTTCAAATTATTTAACATTATTGACAAATAGCATTATTACAGTTCTTGTAAGATCCTAAGATAAGAATAGTACTGCTTTTAATAAATTCTGAAGATCATATTTCAAACAAAGGATAAATATTCGTGGTGAAACAATTTCTTTTTTAGTTTTTGAAAGTTTAAATGGGAAGGTTTAAAATGTATAATATTGTCTAATGGTATTTTTTTCATGGTCGAAGGGATTAAACCCAGGAATTTCATCCCCAGCTACATTATCAACCCTTTAAAAATTTTTATTTTGAGGCAGCATTTTGCTTAATTACTAAATTGTCCAGGTTAAGTTCAAGCTTAGGACCTTCCTGTCTCACCCTCCGGAGTGCTGAAATTATAGACTTATGTCAATATGCAAAGTTTAAGGACAATATTGAAAGTCAAATAAAAATCAGTTTGTGTCAGAAAATTCAAGTGGTGATGTCATATATAGGGATAAAACAAAATGATCAATAAACACTAAGAATAATATTGTTCTCCTTTAAATGAACTGATTTTCTTGCAATAGAAGGAAATAAGAAAATAGGCTGTTTTACTAAAAAAAAGAATTTAAATTTTTTATTAGTAATCCTTCAAATATTTGCTTATTTTGTACTCACTCATTTATAAATTATCAAATATTTAGTATCTTACCCACTGAACACAGAGTGAGAACTAAGATGAATTAAGTCCCAATCCTTAAGAATCCTACAGTTTAGAGTAAAAGACTTTTTATAAATGAAGGATAAATAGCTCTTATTAAAGATCTTGGAAAGGCAGGAAGAAAATTCACATGAAACTCAGACTGTACTAATAAAGCTGGACAAAGTAGGAAATATCAATAAAATGGTGAATTTGTCAGAGTTACTTTTTTTTCTCTAAATATAAGTTAGTTTTAACTATGACGCTAGTCAAATCCGCAGGATCAGGAGTTTTGAGTCTGGTTTCCTCGTGAAGCGTACGTTTTTTATTTAGCCCACTCTGTGTCCTTGGTTCAAAGGTGGGGAACTGGAAGACTCCCAGGAGCTTGAATTATGCCGTGCTCTCCATGTGGAAAATGTGTGCGGGCTCTGAGACTCTTCACACGCGGAAGGCTAGTTAAGAGCGCTGAAATTGAAGTCAAACTGCCCGATTTGCATCCTGAACTAATTACTTACTGTCATTGGACAATTACATTCTTAACCTGGAGCTTCAGGATCTTTATCTATTAAATGAGCTAGTTATAGCACTTACTTCTAAAAAAATTATCAAGTTTGTTGGTACATTTTAGGTATACATCATGATCGCATTCATCATTGGGATTTTGTATCTGTACATGATATATCTTGGTTCTGTTTTTCCCCTTTTCCCCTTCCCTTCCATCCTTCCACCTCTCCTGTTTACAAAAACTTTGTTTTGGGCCGGGGAGTTAGCTCAGTGGTTCCGGTGCCTGTCTTGTAAGCGCAAGGACCCGGGTTCGATCTCCGGTTAACCACATACAATACTGGCTGTGGAGACTCACCCCAGCAGCAACCAGTACCACATACCACAGTGCCGGGCGTGGTGGCTCACGCCTGTCATCCCAGCTCTCGGGAGGCAGAGGCAGGAGGATTGCTGTGATGTGAGTTGGAGGCTGAGCTCAGGGCCAGCCTGAACCACAAAGCGAGACCCTGCCTCAGAAAACCCTAAAAAAAAAAAACTTTGTTTCCATTTTTCCTTCTTTTCTCATTTTTCCCCCTCTTTCCTTTTCCCAGCTCCCCTCTGCCACGCCCCCGCCGAATAAGGAGTGACAAAATAGGGACTGGGGTCCCTGGCGGAAGACCCCTGTGCTTGAGGCTTGAGGCTCCCCAGGCCTAGAGCGTGAATTGAATATGCTTCACCAGGAGGCGCGCAGTTAGCCCAGCAGTATGTAAAAACAAGCCGCTTTCTCCCTTCTAAACTGTTCTGTTTTTCCCTGTGAACTGTTCTGTGCTTTCTCACCAAGCAAAACTAACATAAGCGGAAAACACCTTGTTAGACACAATAAGTTTCAGCTGAAATAAAAATAGCATGGCCACCTGGCAAAAAAACATCAGCAAGTACAAAAATTAAATTAATGCTCACATAAAATCTATGGGAACAAGATTAAAGAACTAGCAAAGGTCCACTTCCTTAGAAAAGTTGTGTACAAAACACACTGATCTACAAAGATTTTTTTTTTTTTTTTAGGTTTTTTTTTTGAGACAGGGTCTCTCTTTGTGGTTCAGGCTGGCCCTGAGCTCAGCCTCCAACTCACATCACAATCCTCCTGCCTCTGCCTTCCGAGTGCTGGGATCACAAACGTGAGCCACCACGCCCGGCACTGTGGTATGTGGTACTGATTGCTGCTGGGTGTGGGTCTCCACACCCAGTATTGTTATGTGGTTACCGGGGAATCTAACCCGGGCCCTTGCGCTTGCAAGACAGGCGCCAGAACCACTGAGCCAACTCCCCAGCCCCTCTACAAAGATTTTTGTGGTCATGGGAAAATCATCACTGTCTCACACGACCTTGCACAATGTCAAAATGATTGATCACTGTTCTGTTTCTGTTCTTATTTTTTCCTTGAACTTTTGTTTACCTGTAATAATCACCCTTATTTTACAAGCCGAAAAATCATGTATAAAAAAAACACAAAAGGCCTAGTAAATTTGCAACAACATCACCAGCCTGTCTTGTGTTAGTGTGTTGTCCGTCATCGCCGACTCCGTCCATTGCTGACTTCAGTGCTCCCTGGATCCCCACGCCGCGAGCGGCCCGTGGCACCCCTCCTCTGCTCCCTGTTCCCTTTGGAACTTTTCTTTCTATTCACATTATCTATAATATATCTTGGTCCTCATTTATACTCCCCATTTCTCATGCCAGAGAAACAGTTGGGTATTTACATGTACATCTTACTTATTTCACTGAAGAATATGGTCTCAAGGTTCATTCATTTAGCTGTAATTGTCTCTAGTTTATCATTCTTTATGGCTGAATAGTATTCCATTTTGTAAAAAAAAAAATCAACATCTTTATCCACTCACCAGTTAATAGGTATTTGGACTGTTTCAAAGATTTAGCTATTGCAAAATGAGCTGCAATAAATATGGGTATGCATATGTTGCTGTGGTGTGATGCTTGTAATTCTTGGGAAAATACCCAAGAGAACAATAGCTGGGTCAAACGGGACAGCTAGTCTTACTTTTTTGATGAATTTCCACAGATTTGGGTCGCACTGGTATACACTCCCACTAACAGTGGAACAGAGTTCTTTTACCCTCACTGCCCTGCTCTTATTTGCTATTGGTTGATATTTTTTAAAAAATATATTTTAAATCTTTATTGATACATTATGAATACACATCATCATTGCATTTAACATTGAGAGTTTGTACCAGAATATGACACGACTTGATTCTCATTTTTTCCCTTGTCCCCCAACGCTGCATACCTCCACCCCCAATATACATAATTCGTTTCCTTTATTCTTCATTATCACCACATTCCTTTTCCCCTCATTATTTACCCTTATACTCTCTTCCCTTTTAAATATTTTCTATTTCACAATATCAACTATACATACTACAAATTATTTACAATTTCATTTTCTCATATATTGGTTTGTTTGGTTTTTTTTGAGACAGGGTCTCCCTTTGTGGTTCAATGCTTCAAAAGAAGATAATATATCTTAAAGCAAACTTGATGATTTTTTGCATATAATTAACTATATATAATATTAATTAACATTATTAAATTTTATAAATATATTTAGCAGTGAAATAAAAAAGATATGCAGCAATTTCAGGTGGTCAGGTTAAAAAAGAAATTATCTTGAGCCTTCATGTAATATGAATTTGTGAAACACTTTATGTTTGCTAAAAGTTTAGGGAGACAATACAAAATTAGTTTTAATTTGCTTCAATACATGTAGGTGTGTATGTGACAGTGCATTTTGTATATAAAGCAATTGTGCAAGAATATAACTTTCCCTACTTTTTAAAAATGGACTTTATTATAGAGCAATTTTGAGTTCACAACAACATTAAGCAGAAGGTGTTCTCCCTTGCTTCCACCTGGGTTATGTCTTCTATTATCAATAGCTGTCACTGCACTGGCAATTTTTTATATTCAGTAAACCTGCATTGACACATCATTATCACCTTAAATCCAGTTTACATTAATTAGGGTCTACTCGTGGATATTCAGTGGAATTAGGCCAGTTTAGCACATGTATCTGCCCTGATAGTATCATTCATATAGTTTAGGTATTCTAAAATCCTCTGGGTTTTTTCCTTCTCCACTAACTTTTGGCAACCATCAATCTTTTTTACTGTTTCCATATTTTTGCCTTTCACAAAATATCATATATTTGGAGTCACACAACATGTAACTTTTTCAGACTAGTTTATTAAACTTAGTAATATGTATTTAAATGTCCTCCATGTGCTTACGTTGATCATTGGCTCACTCTTTTCTAGTAGCAAATAACATGCCCTTGTCTGAATGTAGTACAGCATGCACACCCATTCAAGCACTGAAAGACAATTTGGTCCCTGCAAAATTTTTTTGGTGTCTATGAATAAAGATTATATGAACATCTCTGCACAAGCTTTTGTGTGGACACAAATTTTCAAGTTCCTTAGGTAGTTACCAAGCAGTACCGCAAGGACATGCTTCATTTTCTGAGGTACTGGCGAACTGCTCTTTAGAGTGGCTGTGTATTCTGCATTCCCACCAGCAGTGGTCGGGAGCTCTTGTAGCAGGATATCCTTCCTGGAATTTGGTGTGTGAGTGTTCTGGAGCTTGGCCATTCTAATAGGATAGCAGTGGTAACTTGCTGTTTTACCTTTAGGCAGAACTTCTAGACAATAATGAAAAGTGGCGGTGAGAGGAGGCAGCCTTTCCTTTCCTTCCAGAAGCCTGCCACTTCATCTCCTGTAGGGACTTCCTGTCTCACTTGGACCTCATCTGCTCCCCTGCTACTAGAGGCTTGGGCACCTGTGTTGGCTCATTCATGCGTAGAGTGTGAATGTATCTCTTGTAAGAGGAGATGATGCTCCTTCTGCCCAGTGGTCTGTGCCAAGTGTGCCCAGGCCTGTGCCTGCAAGGGAGCATCAGGCCAGTGTAGTTACTGCACCTGACATGGGGAGCCCTGCTCCTGCAGGCTCACAGAGTGACCTCTGTAAGCCCGGCCTTTTCACAACCTTCTGACCTCTTTTCTAGTCCATTCTCTATGAGACAGGTGAGTGATAGTAAAATTCTTCCAGTGTAAAATAATTGATAAACAGAACTCATTTCTATGTTGAACCTGCTGAAGTGGAGACATTTTCATTTTGTTATATTCCTGGTATTTTCTAGGCACTTTAACTGTATTAAATCTCTCAGTCCTGAAAATGAACTTGTGACACTCGAGTTTTAGTTGAGGAAACTGAAGCACAAAAAGTTAACTTGTCCAGTGGCTCAAACTAATAAATGGGAGAAGGATGATCACTGCAGGCAGACTGCATTCTACACACTTCTCTTTCTGGACACGGAGGTGGCACTGCAAAGGCTTTGCATATTATGGCCTCTAGCAACAGAATAGGCAGGAAAGGAATTCTCCAAACTAAGCCTAATATTGCTGAAATCTTTTTAAATTTGTGAATAATGCAGCACCCATGAAGTATTACAGAAAACTGACAGTATATGCTGTGGTTTTAATTTACCATATTGGCCCTTACAAATATCTCTCCACTGATGTGTTAAAAATGAGCGGAATAAAACATGGAAGGTACAACAGTAAAATATACATTTTTCCCAGTTCTATCCTTGTCATATTTAAGTGAGTGATTGTTTTATGATGCTTATCACTGGAGCCCTCCGGAGCTTCTGGCTCTCACCCACGTTGTACAGTGAGGAGACTTGTTTGTTGACCTTCCACCTGGGACATCTCTCAACCGACACACAAATTCCAGACTCAGCATTTCTCTTTCTCCTAAAGTTGGGCTAGTCCTTGGAAGGCATTTTTCCATGTGTGGACTTTCTGTAATTCATTTGCCCAGAGTATACTTTTTGGTGGACATAGTTCACTCTTTGTTGATGAGACTTGTAGAGTGTTTGCTGTCTGCCTAGACTTTGCAAATTGTCTGTGGCAAAGGATTATAGTGTAAACTAGCTGTGGCCTTCAGTGGTAGATGAGCTGATATAGTTTTAAAATATTTAAATTAGTCCATACTTTAATATATTGAAGTATTCAGAATTTTTTTTGTGATAAAGAGCTTTAAAATACGGTCATAGGTGATTTTGAAATTTAAGGTGCTGAATTTTTTTTTTTTTTTTTTTTTTTTAGGTTTTTGGAGACAGGGTCTCGCTTTGTGGTTCAAGCTGGCCCTGAGCTCAGCCTCCAACTCACATCACAATCCTCCTGCCTCTGCCTCCCGAGTGCTGGGATGACAGGCGTGAGCCACCACGCCCAGCACTGTGGTATGTGGTACTGGTTGCTGCTGGGTGTGGGTCTCCACACCCAGTATTGTTATGTGGTTACCGGGGAATCGAACCCGGGTCCTTGGGCTTGAAAGACAGGCGCCGGAACCGCTGAGCTAACTCCCCGGCCCAAGGTGCTGAATATTTTTATATATCAAAATTTTACAGTCCTGCAGTGAATGAAAGGTGCATACTGCACGTATCTCTGATGTTCATGATTACTTTTTTTGTATCACAAGTTTTTGGGTCTATCTTTGCTTTTGATTTATAAAATCTTTCCAAGGAGTTAGTATGCACACGTAGGTTTTTCTGTGTGCTTCATAAAAACAGAAAATTCTTTCTAATACAACACAAATTCTCAGGAAATATCATTGAATTTACTCTTTGTCCATATCAACTATAAGTGTATTTCATTGTTTAATCAATATTACTTAAACTTAGGATCAAGATGCATGGTTATGGTCATCATGATACCTATTATGTCATTAATTATGTTAGTGTGATATGATTAACCAATAATTAATCATGAGGTTAACCAAGTAATATTACACAGAACTCAATAAGACTATAAATAAACAAAATGGAAGCTTCTTCTTTCTTAATAAAGTAAATTTGGAGGGCTGGGGATTTGGCTCAGTGGTTCCGGCGCCTGTCTTGCAAGCGCAAGGACCCAGGTTTGATCCCCAGTAACCACATACAATACTGGGTGTAGAGACTCACGCCCTGCAGCAAGCATTACCACATACCACAGTGCCGGGCGTGGTGGCTCACGCCTGTCATCCCAGCACTCGGGAGGCAGAGGCAGGAGGATTGCTGTGATGTGAGTCTGAGGCTGAGCTCAAGGCCAGCCTGAACCACAAAGTGAGACCCTGTCTCAAAACACACACACACACACACACACACACACACACACACACACACATAAAGTAAATTTGGATTTCATTATGTTTCATGTATGTATAATCAATAACTTGGTTTCACTGTGAGTTTCAATATATTTAGTTCTACTAAGTACTGTTGATGATAGAGGAAGCCATGATTAAGAATTTAAGGCCTCTGCTGTCTCTAAGTTTTGTATAAATTACTTACAAGGCTACAGTATACATTCTAACTGTGCTAACAGTCAGTGCCAGGAAGCTTGTGTATGACTTTTTCTCCTGGACGTCTCCACCCGGTACGCTCCTGGCTAACCTCTTGCCGCACAGACGTTCCTGTACATTGGCTTGCTTTGGCTCTTCCTCTACCTTCAGATTTCTAAATATTACAGTATCATTAATCTGACCTTACTATTCAGCTTTTCTCCATCTATATTCTTTCTAGTGATTCGATATTCTTACATAAAATTAAGTGTTTAAATTATCTATGTGATTTTTAAAAATTTTTAGCTATGGACAAAAATTTTCTTCAGTTCTAGATTCCTGTATTGAGCTACACAGCATTTCATTTTTTTAAACTTTTATTCATTTATGTATTTGATACTGGGGATCAAACTCAGGACCTGTGCTTGCAAGGAAGGCACTGAAATGACTGAGCTATATACCAGGCAACAACATGACGCTTTGATCAGGATGTTTAGCACAGCAAGCCATATTAAACTGTTACAGTTTCCCTTAAATCTAATGTCTGTACTCTCACTACCCCTTTCCATTTGCCATGCCTCCAGAATCCTCTCAGTGATTTAAATTAAAACCTAAGAGTCATCACTGAGTTTATTTTTTCCACTTAACGCTTCATATTCATTTGTTAGTAACTGTTGCAGCTCCAGTCCCCAAATTCAGGATATGCTCACCATTTCCTGTGTTATGACCCTGGTTGGACCTTTAGTATCTCTTACCTGTCACAGCACACTAGTCTCCTGACTCAACCCTTGCTTGCTGTGGACTGTCACATTCTGACAGTCTTTCTAAAACTCAGGTAGATCTCGTCATGCTGTTTCTTAAGAAACGGCCAATTATCTGCAGAACAACTAGATTAAGCCCAAAGCCTTGGCCGAGCTTCTGCCTCACTCTGGACCTCACCCCTTGCTCTCCCATGTTCACTGGCTGCGAACCGCTCTGGTTGTCTTTCCATTGTCTCATGTAGCACTTTTGCTTACCATGTCCCCATCCTCAGCTTCCTAATAGCTGTGTGCTTATATCACTAAGATCACAACTGAAGTGTCACTGTCTGAGAGTCCTTCCCTGCTACAGGCTTTCATGGATCGTACTGAGAGCACCTGATATCATTAGCCTCATCTAAATTCACAAAGCTAAATCTATTTTCTATTTCCCATTGGGCCATAAGCTCCTTCAGGTCAAGGAACACACTAGTTTTATACAATAGTGAATCCCAAGTACTGGGAACAGTGGCAGACACATAACAGGTCACCAAAAAATACTTGTGGGGGCCGGAGACTTAGCTCAGTGGTTCTGGCGCCTACCTTGCAAGTGCAAGGAACTGGGTTCGGTCCCTGGTAACCACATACAACAATGCTGGGCATGGAGATTCACACCCACCAGCAATCAGAACCACATACCATAGTGCTAGGTGTGGTGGCTCATGTTTATAATCCTAAACACTTGGGAGGCAGAGGCAGGAGAACTTCTGTGAGTTCAAGGCTGATCTCAGGGCCAACCTGAACTACAAAAAAAAAAAAAAAAAAACCAAAAACAAAAAATGAGACCTTGTCTCAAAAAAAAAAAAATTGTGGATTGTTTATCTAATTCCTTTTTATATCCTTAACTGTAAAAGAAAGGGTGTGGCACCACCTATCTCTAAGGACTTTCCCAACAGAAAGATTCTGTTCTGCTCTATTCTCTTAAAACTGAATTGATTTGAAAAATGAGGATAGTAAAGGGTGGGGGACTTAGCTCAGTGGTTCCGGCGCCTGTCTTGTAAGCACAAGGACCCGGGTTCATAACCACATACAATACTGGGCGTGGAGACTCCTGCCCTGCAACAATCAGTACCACATACCACAATGCCAGGCGTGGTGGCTTACGCCTGTCACCCCAGCACTTGGGAAGCAGAGGCAGGAGGATTGCTGTGATGTGAGTTTCAGTCTGAGCTCAGGGCCAGCCTGAACCACAAAGCAAGACCCTGTTTCAAAAAAAAAAAAAAAAAATGAGGATAGTAAAATGTCCAAGTGGTCTTCATTTTATAAGATCAGGATCAAGTCACATCTCTGACCATCAAACCCAGGGACCTCTGCTCCACCTTGAGTGACAATGTAGAGTACGATGAGCAGAGCGAGGCTAGGCACATGCTGCTTCACCTGCGGTTGGTGCTCTCACAGGTAACCTGCAGTTGTGATTTTACTTGAATGCCTCTGAGGTCAGACTCTGTGCTGGCCACAGCCTGCTTTTGTTCACAGTAATAATGATGATGTTACTCAAAATTAATCAGGTGTTAATACATGCCAAAAACCTTAAGCAACATGCGTTAACTAATCTAACCCTCATAACTTCTGTATGAATTAATATCATTCAAATTATCAGGAAAGGAAACACAAGCACAGAGTATTGAAGTGCCTTGCCCAGTGCCACCAAGCCAGCAAGCAGTGGAGCTGTCATTTAAATTGGGACATTTCTCCTTAAGTTTGTGCTCTGAATTAGTCAGTGTGGGATGATATAATATATAGTATTTAGAACAAGCACTGGAACTATAGCAAGACACTAGATAGCCATTAATTAAACTCGGCAAATAAAAATGTGCAGCAGTAGCTCTGTGGGTGACTGTCCCCGCATAAAGAAAAATGTCTAGATAATTATTAGTAGAAGAATATTCATTCCCTCGAGTACATGTTTTTTCTGCTTTCTGCCTTCACCTTGCTTGCTTGTGCATTTATCATTCCAGTCCAGTCTACTGCTTAATACAGCAGTTTTGTATCTGAGCAACCAGCTGTTTTCAAACAAATTCCACAGATGTCTCATACTTAGCTTGAAAGGTAATCATCAGTAAAACGAAGATGAAAATAAAATTAAAAACCCATCTTCAAAGGAAAAGCAAGGTAGTGTGGGTTACAAAGATTTTTCTTTGTTTTTAGTATTCTTTTGATAAGCCTTCTAACAGTGCCGAAGTGTTAATTGAAAAATACTGTAAAATAAACCTTTACATCATGGTTTTTAAAATAGTAATCTTGGATCTACTGTGAAAGTCTCTGAGATTTTAAAAAATTATGGATGCTTTTTATAAATTTAATTAAATATGTTTTAACAGATACACAAAAACATAAAAATTATATATACTAATGGGGTGCCGTGTGATGTTTTGATATATGTATACATTGTGTAATGTTTAAATCAGGTTAAACATACTTATCTCCTCAAACATTTACATTTCTCTATGGCAAAAACTTTTGAAATCCTTCTTTCCCTTAAAAATGTACAGTGTGTGTTTGTTATCTAGTCTCTCTATTGTGCAATGGCACACCAGCATTTCTTGGTCATGTCTATAACTCAGTACCCACTGATTAATATTTCCCTGTCTTTCCCTTCTACTTGCTCTCCTTGTGACCTGGAAATGACTATTTAACTCTCACTTTTCATAATCAACTGTTTTAGACTCCATGTAAGAGTGAGATTGTGCAATACTTGTCTGTGCCTGCCTTATTTCACTTAACAAAATAATCTTCAGTCCAATCCAGATTGTCTCAAAAGACAGGATTTCCTTCCTTTCTTAGTGGTTGAAGAATAATCCACTGAGCCACAGATCCTTTCTCGTCTCCTTCCCAAAGTGGTTGCCAGTGTCTCTGCTTCTTTATCTCTGCTGTCCCCTTTACCAACTAACATTCTTATTGCTAAAATCACTGGGTTGTTATAGGAAGTGCAAGCCAAGGCCTCTATGGCCCTAGAGAGTCTATTTGAGCAGAACATAGAATGAAGTGCAAGATAGGAAGGATGCACCTTCATGTCAGCTCCTGAACAGCAAACACACCTCCCTCCTCCAGTTTGTCCCTGTCCAGTGATGGTGGAGGAAGCTAGTGCTGCAGTTCTGAGAGAGAGTCAGAGACAGACCTCGCTGCTTCTTTTCCTTGGCAGTGTGAGGGACTCTAACCCAGGCCGATCTTCTGACTCAGGACTACATGAGTTTATCATTTCTGCTCTGTTGCTCTTAACATTTGACCTTGGGCAAGTTGCTTAATCTTGTTCATTTTATATTCACCTTAGTCTCCTAAATTGTGAAATTAGATAATAATGAGTATAATGATGAAATATGGTTTGCAGAGCAGCAAATGTGCTAATGTAGGGCCCAGGGGCTGGCACACTATAGGCATTTTATAAATATATGCTAAGTGAACAGATAATTCCTGTTGTCCTTGTTCTCCATACATGCTCAATGTTTTGGTACCGTTAGCATATTTCTAACCAAGTGTAAATTCCCTTGAAGTCTCAGTGTGTGAAACTTTATAAATAAATTCTACATTATTATTATTATTATTATTTGCAATTATCGTGGACAATAAATTCATGGACTTTTACTAACCTTTTGTGCATATTAAGAAATTGATGGGTGGGCCAGGGATTTAGCTCAGTGGTTCCATGCTTGCCTTGTAAGCACAAGGGACGGTGTTTGATCCCCAGTAACCACATCAACAATGTGGGGCATAAAGACTCACTCCCACCAACAGTCAGTATCACATACCACAGCGTTGGGTGTGCTGGCTCACACCTATAAGCCCAGCACTCGGGAGATTGAGGCAGAAAAATTGCTGTGAGTTCAAGGCTGAGTTCAGGACCAGCCTGAACTACAAAGCGAGGCCTGGTCTCAAAAAAAAAAAAAAAAAAAAAAAAAAAAGAAAAGAAAAGAAATTGATGAGTACTTTGTGGATGAAGACTGTTTATGCATTTATGCACTCACAAATATTTATGGAGAAACTTCTACATGTAAGGCATGCATATGATTACTTTTATGAATTTAAAATTTATTAAAGATGAAACTGTAATTACCTTTCTTTTTTCATGATACAGTTTGAGAAAATTTATACTTCATTTTTTTTTTTTTTGACAGGGTCTCACTTTTGTAGTTCAGGCTGGCCCTGAGCTCACTGTATAGCCCAAGCAAGACTTGAACTTACAGTAATCCTCCTGGCTGTGCCTTCTGAGTGCTGGGATCACAGGTGTGAGCCACCGTGAGTGGCACTGTGGTATGTCATACTGAGTGCTGATGGGCATGAGTCAATGCCTGGCACTGTGGTGTATGGTTACTGGGTATCAAACTTGGGACCTTGCACTTACAAACAGGTGCCAGAGCCACTGAGCTAACTCCTGGTCCTTCATTTCTAAAATTTATTTCATTTAGTTCACATTTAATTAAATATCTATTTACTATGTATATAACACTGAGATGAGACTATGTGAGGGACATAGTGAACAGGACAATAATATTTTCAAATAAATATAATTTATTAAAACTTGAAAGTTAGAAAAATGAAAAAAGCTTATAAATTCATAATACATGACTGAAAATGAAAACAAAGAATAGATTAAGAAGCAAGATCCTATAATGTGCTGTATACTAGAAACACACCTAATTTAGAAAGAAATCCATTGACTGAAAGTAAAAGAATGGAAAACAATTCTCCGAGTGACAGGAAACCACAAAATAAGCAGAAGTGGCTATCTTATTTGCAGATAAAGTAGATTTCAAACAAAAACTCATTAAGAAAGATAAAGAAGGGCACTACATCCTCATACAGGAAACAGTATGAGAGGAAGAAATGATATTAACAAATATTTATGCACCAAATTTTAGTGTACCTTACTATATAAAACAAATATAAATGGGCATGAAAGGCAGATAAATAATAATACAATACTACTAAGAATACAATACTACCTACTGTCACAAATAGACACATCAACGGCATGAAAAGTCAATAATGAAATACTTGAATTGGACCAAACTTTTGAACAAATGGACTTAATAGATGTCTACAGAGTATTTCACCCCACAAAATCAGAATATACTTTCTTTTCACCTGTTCACAGGTCATTCTCCAATATAGACAACATGCTAGTTCATAGAGAATGTTTAAGTAAATGTAAAGAAATTAAAGTTATCCTCTATATACTGTCAGACCATAATGCCTTAAAATTAGACATCAATAGCAAAAGAAATTCTAAGATCCTCACAAACACAGAAATTGAACAGCACTTTGCTGAACAAACAATAGGTTACAGAACAAATTGAACAGTTTTTACAGTTAAGTGATGATCCCAGTACAACATACAGGACTTGTGGGACACAATTACAGCAGTTCTACGAAGGAACTTCATAGCAGTGAATGCCTATACCAGGAAAAGCGAGTGAGTTTAAATAAACAATTGAATGTTAAATGTCAGTCTACTAGAAAAAAGAGGAACAAGAAAAAGCCAAAGCTTGTATTAGGGAGGAAATTATAAGGATCAGAGCAGAAATTGATGCAGTGGGACTAAGAGAATGATACCAAAAAGCCAACAAATTGAAGAGTTGGTTCTTCGAAGGGATAAACAAAATTGATTAACTCTTAGCCAACCTTATCAAACAAAGAGAGAAAAGGCTCAAATCCATTTAATCAAGAATGAAAAGGAGGAAATCATGTCAGATCCAGCAGAAGCCCAGATGATAATAAACACCTACTTTGAAAATCTGTCCAATGAGATGGAAAACACATAGAAATGGATAGATTAGTAGACACACATGAATTTCCAAATATGAATGAAAAAGATATAAAAATATTAAACACCCTAATATCAATCTGTGAATTAGAAAATGTAATTAAAAACCTACAGAAAAAGAAAAGTTTTTATTCTGATGGCTTGACTGCTGAATTCTATAAAACTTTTAGAGAAGAGTTAGTGCCAGTACTTCTCAAACTCTTTAATGAAATTGAAAGGGAAGCAGTACTCCCAAATTAATTTCTGGAAGCAACACTTAACTTGATTGCAAAGAAAGACCTAACCAAAAAAAGAGAACTATAGGCCAGTCTCCCTAATGAACATACATGCAAAAATCCAATGCAAAACTAAGATACTGACAAACCTAATACAGAGGATCATGAAGAAGATCATGTACCCTGACCAAGTTGGATTCATCCCAGGGATGCAAGGATGGTTCAACATATGTAAATTAATACATTATATTAACAGACTCAAGGATAAAAATGATATAATCATGTCAATAGATGCAGAAAAAGCTTTTGACAAAATCCAACACCCATTCATTATCAACACCCTACAAAAGACTGAAATAGTCTATCTCAATCTGATAAAAGCTATTTATGAGAAACCAACGGCCAGATCATACTAAATGGTCAAAAACTGAAAATTTTCATGCTAAAATCAGGGATAAGACAAGAATGTCCACTATCACCACTTCTGTTTGATATAGTGCTAGAAATATTAGCCACAGTATTTAGACAAGAGAACGAATTAAAAAGAGTAAAAGCAGTAAAGGAAGAAGCTAATCTGTCACTATTTGCTGATAACATTATACTTTAAATAGAGGATCCTAAAAACTTACCCAAAAGACTACTAGACTTAATCACCAGATTTAGTAGCATAGCTAGATACAAGGTCAGTACTCAAAAATCAATAGCTTTTATATACACGAACAATAGACTGATTCAGAGAGAAATTTGGGATTCTTTCACGATAGCATCAAAAAATGAAGTATCTAGGGATCAGTTTAACAAAGGAGGTGAAAGATTGCTGTGAGTTCAAGGCTGAGTTCAAGGCCAGTTTAAACTACAAAAAAGCCAGACCCTGTCTCAAAAAAAAAAAGAAAAAACCACCCCCCCAAAACTAGGTTTCAACATGCCAGAGACTAAAGCTAGATCCATGTTTTTTATGGGCACTAAACTAAAACCCAAGTAGATTAGACATGTAAATATTATAACAGAAACACTTAACCTGCTGGAAAATAGGTCAGGTAGAAAACTCTTGGAGACATTGGCATGGGAAAAGACTTTATGAACAAAACCTCAGCAGCATAGGCATTAGCAGGAGGAATCAACAACTGGGATCTATCTTATTTAAAAGTTTCTGCACAGCAAGAGAAACCACCAGCAGAGTGAACAGACAACCGATAATATGGGAATTTTTTTTTTTTTTTTTAGGCTTTTTGAGACAGGGTCTCGCTTTTGTGGTTCAGGCTGGCCCTGAGCTCAGCCTCTAACTCACATCACAATCCTCCTGCCTCTGCCTCCCGAGTGCTGGGATTACAGGCGTGAGCCACCACGCCCGGCACTGTGGTATGTGGTACTGGTTGCTGCTGGGCGTGGGGTCTCCACACCCAGTATTGTTATGTGGTTACCGGGGAATCTAACCCGGGCCCTTGCGCTTGCAAGACAGGCGCCGGAACCACTGAGCTAACTCCCCGGCCCAATATGGGAATTTTTTTTTTACCAGCTGTTTCTCAGACAAAGAACTACTATCTAGTGTTCTTAAAGAACTTTTAAAAAATCAGCACCCACCCCCTATTTTAAAGACCCAATTAAAAAATGGGCATCTGAAATGAACAGACATTTTTCAGATGTAGAAGTAAAGGCAGCTAAGAAATATATGAAGAAATGTTCAATATCGCTGGTCATTTGAGAAATGCAGAAGAAAGAAACATTGAGATTTCATCTCATTCCACAAAGAATGGCTGCCACCAAGAAATCAACCAACAACAAATGTGGGTTAGGCTGTGGAGAAAAAGAAATCCCTCTCCACTGTTGGTGGGAATGAAACTGGGACAGCCACTGTAGAGCTTCCTCGAAAACTTGGATGTGAGGTCCCATTTCCTCTGCTATTTCACCTGCTATGTACATACACAAAAGAGTTAAAAGAATCATAGTGACATAAGTGCACCTGTATTTATAGCAGCTCAGTTTGTGACAGCTAAATCTTGGAAACAGCCCAAATGTCCATAAACAGGAGACTGGGTAAAGAAGATATGATTTTTTAATAAAATGGAGTGTTACTCTGCCATAAAAAATGATAAATCTGAGTCATTTATACTCAAGTGGAAGTATCTTGAAGAGATACTTCTTTGGTTAAATTAAAGTAATTTAATTAATTAATTAATTAAATTAATTTAAATTAAATTAAATTTGGTTGAATTCTTGATGTGTAAATGCTATAATAATTTCTCTGGTTTGAGAAGCTAAAGTGTTAATGGATTCTAAAATGTATGATAAGTATTGTGAAATAGGAAGAAAATATTCAAAAGGAAAAGGGAAAAGAAAGGGTAGGAGAAAGTAAAGAAGTTAAAGAAAATATATGATGATTTAAAAAGAAAAAAAGAAAGCTTGTCTATATAGGGGCTAGGGCTTGTAGAGAAGGCAGAGGAATACAAAAAATGAGAATCAAGGGCCGGGGATTTAGCTCAGTGGTTTCGGCGCCTGTCTTGCAAGCTCAAGAACCGGGGTTCGATCCCTGGTAACCACATACCATACTGGGTGTGGAGACTCACACCCAGCAGCAACCAGTACCACATACCACAGTGCTGGATGTGATGGCTCACACCTGTAATCCCAGCACTCGGGAGGCAGAGGCAGGAGGATTGCTGTGATGTGAGTCTGAGGCTGAGCTCAGGGCCAGCCTGAACTACAAAGCGAGACCCTGTTTCAAAAAACCTAAAAAAAAAAAAAAAAAAAGAAAGAAAAAGAATCAAGAAGTATTATGTACTTGTACAAACTCTCAATGTTGAATGTGATCTCTTTCTCTCCCCTTCTGCATACACACACACAACACACATACACACACACACACACACACACACACCAGTAAAATCAATTTAATTATTTAAAAAGTTCTTTTTGAGACAGTGCTTTACTTTTGTAATTCAGGCTGGCCTTGAGCTCACTAAGTAGCCCAGATAAGCCTTGAATTCACAGTGATCCTCCTGCCTCTGCCTCTCAAGTGCTCGGATTACAAGCATGAGACACCATGCCCAGCATTGTGGTGTTTGGTACTGATTGCTGATGAGTGTGAGTCTCCACACCTGGCGCTGTGGTATGTGGTTATTGGGTTTGAATTTGAAACCTTGCACTTGTAAGGCAGATGTCAAAACCATTGAGCTAAATCCCTGGCCCCAGTAAAATCAATTCTAAAAGATTTCTTCCCCTTTCTACTCTTGCAGATACATTTCATATTTCCTAGACTTATTCATAATTTTTTAAAGCTTTCTGAGACAAGGTCTTGCTTTGAATATTCCTCACTATGTAGCCCAGGCTGGCTTCAAACTCACGGCAATCCTCCTGCCTGTTTCCTTAGTGCTGGGATTACAGGCCTGAGCCACTGGGCCGAGCCTTGTCCATAATTTTAAGTCTTAGTCACAATGAGCCCAAGAACTCTGGAGTGTGTACTTAGGCTACAGGAACCCTTTATGTAATTTGGCTCATTAAGGGGCGATTGCGTGTGTCTGGTAAGTGGCAGTGAGTAAGTTACTGAAGAATAAGTGACTCACTTCACAGGGAGGCTGTCAGTGGACTTTCATGTTTGGAGTTCTCCAGAATCCCCTCTGTTTACTAATTAAAGTGGAATACAAGCAAATAGGTGGGAATTAATACAAGGTTGAGAATTTGGATGGAGAAGGTAAAGAAATGCCAGCTCTGGGCACACTTTGTAAGTACTGGCCAATATTCAGGACAATGCCTCTGGCTGCTGCACCAGTGAGGCGCATCACTGGGCGGTTTAAGGAGAGGGCTGAGTACATTTCATTGCACAATGTCTGGAGTCTCTTCTGCTGGGCACACTGGGCATCAGACAGCTCCTGCTCATGTTCACTCCCATGTTTTAACTATACTCACACATCACACCCTGAAGACAGAAGAAAAACGTGAGAAGACATGATATCATGTTGCTTAGTTCCATCCACCATGTAGGTGGCTGTTTCTTCATCAATCAAATTAAACTGATGGCCAGTGGGAGATTTGAGTGGCTTCTTGATTCAAGGCCTGTACCACATCAGTTGTTAGGTATGAGTATGAGACAGGGTTCACGCTTTCAAGAAACTTACTGTGTTGGGATGCAGGGCACAAACCCTAGCATGTTGATTGTGGGGAATCATTAACTTGGAGATTTCTATGATCCAAAAAAAGAAGGAGAAAAAGAAGCTTCTGAATAGCTGGATATACATTCCAAAGTTCAGGTGCCAAAGTTCAGGCCCCAATCCCTGTTTACCAGGGACAGTTAACCTTCTGTCCAAGGGGGTGGGACCTCTGGGGCAAGGCTGAACATCTGAGGGTTATTCTTTCTACTTTGTCACCTGACTATGTTTCATCCCTGGGGAATTCATGGATACAGCCCTTCAAAAATGCCTCTGTTTTTAGGAAAGGGTAATTTGGAGAAGGACGAGTGTGTAGAGAGCAGGGAAATACATAAGGAGGGCATCATGAGGTCTAGTGGGGAGGTAAAGTAGGAATATAAATGAATGAATATAAATGGATAGATTTATCTTACTGTTCATTGAAATCTCAGGCTATATATTCTCTAACTCTTAATGAATATTTCAGCCTTTTCTATTTCTCCTCAGTATTCAACCTTAAGCTCTTATCCACTCCTAATTTATGGAGAAAATACTCTAGAAGTTTCAGCTGGATATCCTCTATCTTCCTGATAGTAATGGGACTAACCCGCCTGATTCTCTTTCTTTTCAACTTTGCTACTTGAGCTTCTTTTATCTTTTGTCTTTTTCATCTTACCCTTTCAGCTTTCTCAAGAATTCAACCACTTCTCTTTTGCATACTGAACGTCTGTTCTCAGTGCAGTCATTCTCACTGACTTCCGAAGGCACACAAGCAGAACTTCCCATTGGCGTCCAACCCCCTCTAGCTGCTCCTTCACACTCAAATTTCTTGGGAGACTTATCTATGCCAGTTTCTTATTCTGTGGCTTCCAGTTGTTTTTTTTATTTACTGTAGTCTGCTTTTTGGTCTCACTATTTTACTCAAAGCAGATCTATTAGGAATGTGAGGTACTGGGGATTTAGCTCAGTGGTTCTGACTTGCAAGTGCAAGGGCCCAGGTTTGACCCCAAGTAACCACATACAAATCTTAAGTGTGGAGACTCACATCCACCAGAAATCAACACCACGTACCACAGTGCCGGGCATGGTGGCTCACACCTGTAATCCTAGCATTTGGCAGGCCGAGGTAGGAGGATTGCTGACTTTAAGGCTGAGTTCAGGACTAGCCTGAACTACAAAAGCAAGACCCTGTCTCAAAAAAAAAAAAAAAAAAAAAAAAAAAGAATATTAGTAACATTCATATGACAGATGGCATTTCAGTTCTTATCCACTATCCCTATCAGTAATATCCATGACTACTGATCTCTGCCTTTTCAGACACTTTCTCCCTTTGTGTTCCTTGGTGTAACACTGTTTTGATTTTTCTCACTTTTCTGGAAAAGAACAAGAAGTCAGATGGTGCCTAATCTAGTGACTAAAATCGTGAGGATATACTAATATTTTTAGGAGACTGCTTTTCTGTTAGATGGCACTGAACTATAGTATTAACTGTATTTTTTAATTTTAATTAATTAATTAATTAATTTTGAAACAGGGTTTCACTTTGTAGTTCAGGCTGGCCCTGAGCTCAGCCTCAAACTCACATCACAATCCTCCTGCCTCTGCCTCCCGAGTGCTGGGATTACAGGCGTGAGCCACCACGCCCGGCACTGTGGTATGTGGTACTGGTTGCTGCTGGGGTGAGTCTCCACACCCGGTACTGTATGTGGTTACCAGGGATCGAACCCAGGCCCTTAGGCTTGCAAGACAGGCACCGGAACCACTGAGTTAAATCCCCGGCCCTTAAATGTATTTTTTATTGTACTTTGTGAAGCCATTCAGAGGAGTACTTCTAGAACCACGTCAGAAAGAATTCTGGGATTTGTGTGTTTGAAATAAGGAGTTTTCTTAGGGAAATTAATGGCAACATGTCTTTTACTGCAAAAAAACTAAAAATCAAACATTTACCATATTTTTGGCCACTCTGTTAAAACCTACTGCTCCCATCCCAGCTCTTCCTTGCCCCTCTAAACCATAGCTAACTCATGGGAGAACAGTTGTACTCATGTGAGAAACTCTCTTAGGCTGTAGAAGAGACTTTGGGTGGAAAATTTCCGAGTCAGCTTTCCCAAATCACAGCCTAGAGGAAGAGGAAGACAGGGTTTGATGAACACACACTCTTGGTTTTGTGACCCCTTTGCCTCTGGTGCAGAATACAGTGGCAAAGACCAGACCGAGTCTTTCAAAACATTAAATTTTAGAGAAAGGGCTCTCTAGTTTAGGTCAAATGACAGTGTGACCACTAACTTTCTCTCTAATGTTTCCACTTTTCTCCATTCCTACAGCACGGACACGATCGTAGGCCTCATTCTCTGTTGATAAGATTATTGCGTTAGTCCCTGACTAGTCTTCACCTGTCTCCTTGCCCTGTCCAACCTCTTCTTCTGCAATGTATCCAGAGCAGTCTCTGAAACATAAATCAGACTATGCCACTGAGCTTAACTCATTCATCATTTTCTGACTGTTTTTAAATAAAAACCACGGTTGAGAGGACACACAGAGCCAAACCCTGCTGTTCTGTCTTGTGCCTCACTGTGCTTCTCTCTAAGTTTGGCTGCTCAGGCTCTTTTCTACCTTAGATAATTGATATCCTTCATCCCCTTTGCTGTGGAGGCTTTTTTTCTGCTCATTATTCACAATTATTTAAAAATTCGGGGCAGGCATGGTGGTGTACACCTGTAAGGCCATCGCTTGGGAGGCTGAGGAAGAAGGATCACTGGAAGTTAAAGGCCTGCCTGGGCTACATAGGAATAGCCTGTCTCAATAGATTAAAAAAAGAGAGAGATATTCTCTTGTGACAATAATAAAGAAAAAGAGGAAACAGGGGCTGGGGATTTGGCTCAGTGGTTCTGGCGCCCATCTTGCAAGTGCAAGGACCCAGGTTCAATCCCCGGTTAACCAAGTACAATACTGGGCGTGGAGACTCACCCCAGCAGCAATCAGCACCACATACCACAGTGCTGGGCGCGGTGGCTCACGCCTGTAATCCCAGCACTCGGGAGGCAGAGGCAGGAGGATTGCTGTGATGTGAATTTGAGGCTGAGCTCAGGGCCAGCCTGAACCATAAAAGCGAGACCTTGTTTTAAAAAAAAAAAGGAAAAGAGAAAAAAAATGACAATCAAGTCATGTCATATTCTGGTACAAATTCTCAATGTTGAATGTGATGATGATGCGTATTCACAATGTAAGTGATTCACAAAGATTTAAATTTTTTAAAAAAGAGAGAAAAGAAAGAAATATTCTCAGCTTACACTTTGTATCCCAAGAAAAGTCCTGTCAGACTTCTGTGTGTGTAGCACTGTTAAGTGAATGCTGTTTCAATCTGGAACACTCATTTTTAAATATTCAGCAGGATACCAACTTTGTTGGTTATTTTAGACAAAGTCTCCACAGAAAATTCATAGCTTTCTATGAATTATCTTGGGGGGTTGTAATAGGAAATTGAATACATACACATACTTAACTTTGCCAGCAAACACTAATAATTGCAAATTTCTTTCCAATGAACCTGCTGCTCTTTTCTTTTACAGAGTTCCCGCGGGAAGTACGCTGTTTCTCACGTTGAGGCCTAGCTCTCGATTTGGTCTGTTATTAAATATTTGGAAACTACACGTCCTTCCATCTTTTCCTTCAGTCCTGTCTATTCACCCTAAAACTCCAAATACAGTTCCTTCACCAGTGCAAACGAGTCCAGTGAATATAAATTTGAAATTTTAGTCTATTGAGTGTGCATGGTAGTTAGTGAGGCTCAGACCTACGACTCTTACTGATTCACGAGAGGGCCTTGAACTGAGAGTATCGCCTCCATGGTCTCTTCTGACTCCTAGTTGGAATTCTACGCAGGTAGTAACTTCCACCGAATAATAATTATCTTCCAGTGCATCTATCTCCCTTGTTTGGGCTGAGAACTGAGACAGGAAAAGTAGTTTATTAATCTTTTTTATCCTCCGAGTCTATGCTTGGCAAAGAGTGGAAACTCTAAATTTTGAGCATAAATAAAAGGAAAAAAAAATTTTTTTTGAGACAGAGTCTCATCATGTAGTTCAGATTGGCCTTGAACTTACTGTGTAGCCCAGGCTGGTCTTGAACTCATGGAGATTCTCTTGCCTCAGCCCCTCAGATTCTGGGATTACAGGAACGTGCTACCAGGCCTGGCTTGCATTTCTTAAAATAAGTTCAAATCACCATTTGTACCTTGTGCCCTGTCAACAGGAACATTGTTGTTCTTGAATAAATATTGTATTGGTGCCAGAAAAGTGTTTGTTTTTAGATATTATCATTCATGATGTGCATTCTTGAGTCAAATTTTCCAATAACTGTAAAAATGTTTGGACTAATCAGTGCAGTCATTTTCCTTTGTCTTTAAGGTATTAAATGCAGACAGTCTAAAATGATCATACTGCATGAAAGAGTAAATATTATAAATGTAATAACTAAAATTGAATTGAGAGAGTGGTGATATGTATTTTAGTTAATGATATTTAAGCTGTTGTTAAATATACTGAATCCACACAGATAGGAGTCAGGAGCATTTTGGAAGGAGAGTGTGACAGTCAGTAGTATCCTGGTACTGAAATCATATCTTTGTTCTCTATGAATTTATACTCTTATCACAGAAAATTAGTATTAAGTGAACTGGTTTTGTAAACAGAACCCTCAAGCCCATATGAATCAGTCTAATAAAAAATGTTTACTCTTTCTAATGTTTATATAATGGAAAAACAATTTGACGTTTATATACACAATATTTTACAATCATTTACATTATATAATTTAAGATAGAGATGAACTTCTCCTAAAAAGAGACAGAATAGGTCTGCTATTTACTTGATATATATTTTTTTTAAATTACTGATATTTGGGCTGGGGATTTAGCTCAGTGGTTCTGGCACCTGCCTTGCAAGCGCAAGGACCTGGGTTTGATCCTGGTAACCACATACAAAAATACTGGGCGTGGAGACTCACACCCACCAGCAATCAGAACCACAGTCCCAGGCATAGTGGCTCATGTCTGTAATCCCAGAACTTGGGAGGCAGAGGCAGGATTGCTGTGATGTGAGTTTGAGGTGAGCTCAGGGCCAGCCTGGACTACTAAAGTGAGACCCTGTCTCAAAAAACAAAACAAACAAACAAAAAAACTGATATTTTCAGATCCAGTCATCAAGTCCATACATCACTGCTTGAAAAGTTCATGAGAATTCCAGAATTTCAATTCCAAGTTTTTTCTGGATGGCAGACTGGTGAAATTTTAGGAGATATTAAAGAGGAAAAAAAACCACTCCTAGTGAAAACATTCTTTACTTGACGCAATAAGATTTCAACATAAGAATGTTTCAACAATAGAACAAAACTGTTTTTGTAACTTCAAGCTTATTTGGGGGAGTAAGACTTGAATTGCATTTGGAAAAAATATAGGATATGAACAAACTCAACAGTACATTCATTTGTTTAAGTTCCAACTGTAGCTATCATGAGTGGAATTATGAGTATCTATTTCTATTTATATATTCTATTTTTTATTAATTTATGAAGAATGGATGTGCAAGGATTATATAATATGCTATATATGTCTCAGATTGGCAGCAGGTGATAAAAAGATACAGGAAAGTTTAACTTTATTAATATATATTAGATAGGTTTAAATGGCTTTTTCTTTTTTAAAAAAATTAAGCTGATTTACATAAAGAGTAATGCCCAAGAAGCAACTGTGCACTTTAGGGATGAACAGCTTTCTAGTTTGGATTACAATGCCTGAGATTTATCGTCTTTCCCACCTGTTATGGCCTTCTCTCATTCTGTTAGACCATCCCATGGAAAACATAATCACAGTATACTCAAGATCATTTCATCCTAATTGGTTCATATGGCATGGACATGTGCACAGATCTGCTTGTTGATGTCTGAAGCTGGGAACTGACACTGAACTAAGTTACAGAGTGAGTAAGAGATTAGAAGAAAATAGTTAAGAAGTCCGACTGCAGATAGCTTTAAGTTCCAGAGGCCCATTCTACCATAAGGACAGCATGGGAAAAGAGCCCTTTTCTCAAGGGAAGCTTTGAGGGCGCTTAAGAGACAGGACAAGGCAAAGATGGTGAGTGTGTGTGTGTGTGGATGTGTATATTCTTGCATTACCTAAAAAATAGTGATGCATTGAAAAGGATAGTTGAAGGAGATACAAAACTGTAACATATGCATTTCAAAATACATTTATATGGATACCAGTTATGTCTTAAAGAGCAATCATCTGGCTGAAAAAATAAAAATTTTAAGTTTTGATAGCAGAACAAAAGGGAGTTTAAAAGTGTCACAGTGTGGACCCTTCCACCCAACATAACCCGTGTGATGTGACAAGTCGCCCTAACTGGTGTTTTTACTCAAACATATATGGGGTTTTCACTCATCATTTGAAAATGTGTTTCTTTAGCTCTTACAAGAGAATTTTTACCAACTAATAAATGTCAAAATAACTGAGACAACTGACTCTGGGTGGATATATTTTAAAGTCAGAGAACTTCACATAATGAGCTTGAACATACACCTTTGACCATTCACAGTTATGCAACAGTGACAGGGCAAAGTTAGCAAGAACATCAGATCATTTTCTGTGGCTCACTTGTGTAAATACTTTTTGATTATCTTATTTTAGTTTTTTCTAACCAAAAGCACAACAGGAACTTCACCCCAACTCCCAGTACTGTCTCACCCTGAAATTAAGCACTTTCAACATTTCAAGTCTTACTGTAGCAAAAAAAGAAGACTGAACCAGCACTTGGTCCCTCAGCAAATGTTTTCCCTGTAGCTGGTCCTGCCTAAGTCAGTAGAAATGATGAATGAAGTGTACTCCAGGGAGACACCGGAGGAAGGGCAGGTAGGTGAAGGCGAAGCTACATTGCACAGAAGACAGGCCAGGTGCAGCTCTGACCACGGGCACAGCTGAGCAGCCCAGCTATGGTCTTGAGGGGCCTTTCATTCTTTTACTACACAGGGAGAGATTTGAGGAAAGTCCCAGCAATGAGGAAAATAATAGTGGCTGAAAAATAAATGAGGCAGTGTGTACTGGGTACATAAATGGCCACTGCTATTTTCCTCCCAGTGGAAAATCATTTGAAATGGGCCCAGCGTGAGAAAGCTCATATCAATGAAACCTGGCTCATACCTGGCTCCACAGGCTGAGGCCTGGCACAGGAGGACAGCCCAGTTTCAGGGGCGTGCTGGCCAAGGACCCAGGTTCCCACTGCTAGGGCTGATCTTTACAGCAAGCACAGAAATTATAGACAATCATTCAAGTGGAGTATACAACAGAAAACTCTGTCTTTTAAACCAGTCAACTGCCAATTTTCCTTAAACAGATTTCTAATTCAGCTGAGTAAAAATGCATTAGAATGAAGAATCTCAATTGCAATATAAAAACTGGAGCGTGAAGGTGCTCGATTTTCTATTAGTGCCACCTGACAGTGTGAGTAGAGAACACGAGAAGTGACTTCTGATGGGTTCTTTGCATGGTAGTTCCAAAATAACCCATTAATTGTATCAAAAGATTTTTTTTTTTTTGAGACAGGGTCTCACTTTGCAGTTCAGGCTGGCCCCGAGCTCAGCCTCCAACTCACATCACAGCAATCCTCCTGCCTCTGCCTCCCGAATGCTAAACCGGCATGAGCCACCACGCCCGCACTGTGCTATGTGGTACTGGTTGCTGCTGGGCGTGAGTCTCCACGCCCAGTATGGTATGTGGTTACTGGGGAATCAAACCCGGGCCCTTGCACTTGCAAGACAGGCGCCGGAACCACTGAGCTAACTCTCCGGCTCTCAAAAGATTTTTCTGAAGCTCATTTCTAATACTGTTTTGAGAACACTATTTAAGAAATAGTTTTATAGTTTTTACTACATTGAAATTCCTTCGCACCTAGTCAGAATACCTACTATGAAGTAACAAAAAGTAAAAAAAATGAGGAGAAAAGGAAGTCTTATATATTGTTGTCAGTAAAGTAAATTACTACAGTCATCATAGAAATCAGTAAGAAGGCTCCGCAAAGAGCAAGGACAGAAGTGCCATGTGATGCAGTTCCACTTCCAAAGTGACCACAATCAGCATACAGGGGAGAGACCTACATACCTTTGTTTATGGGAAACATACCTTTGTTTATGGGAAAGGTGATTCACAAGAGCTAAGTTATAGAATCAGCTTAGGTGGTGGTCAATGGGAAAATGGAAGAATAAAGTATATACATACACAGAGTATTATACAGTCTTACAGAAGGGGAAAAATGATGTTTTTTTGCAAGAAAATGGAAGAAACTACAGATGGCCATGGTGGGTAAAATAAGCCAGACTCAGAAAGACTAGTATCACATGTCTTCCCTTATGTGTGAAGGGATATGAGAAGAAACCTCAGGAGAGTAGAAGGGAAACTGTTGGGGGGGAAGAAGAAAGGGAGTGATTCAGGTGTGATGCTAGTGAGGGCAACAATCAGGTGGAGGTCAAAGTACATTTTATGCATGAATGAAACTATCACCAAGAAGCCCTTGATTTGTACAATTAATCTGTACTCACAATTAAAAGCTATTTGAGTGCAAACATTTATCTCATTCAAGATTTCTGTTTTATTTTGTTAATAAATGTGTACATGTGCCACTGAATCATGATGTTTAACTACTGCAGTGAAACTAGTTTTATGTGTTGTATACAAACATAAAATCTAGGAAGTTAAGAATCTTCACACAGGGCCGGGGAGTTAGCTCAGTGGTTCCGGCACCTGTCTTACAAGCGCAAGGACCTGGGTTCAATCCCCAGTAACCACATAACAATACTGGGCATGGAGACTCATGCCCAGCAGCAACCAGTATCCACGTAGCACAGTGCCAGGCATGGTGGCTCATGTCTGTAATCCCAGCACTCGGGAGGCAGAGGCAGGAGGATTGCTGCGATGTGAGTTTGAGGCTGAGCTCAGGGCCAGCCTGAACCACAAAGTGAGACCCTGTCTCAAAAAAAAAAAAAAAAAAAAACAAACCTAAAAAAAAAAGAATCTTCACACAATGTATTTAATAAGTAAATATCTTTGCATAAAGTCAACACTGATTTGTACATTACTAGGTGAAAAGTAGCTTAAAAATGTTCCTAGGGCCAGGGATTTAGCTCAGTGGTTCTGGCGCCTGTCTTGCAAGTGCAAGGGCCCGGGTTGATCCCCAGCAACCACATACAACAATGATGGGCATGGAAACTCACATCAACCAGAAATTAGAACCACATACCACAGTGCCAGGTGTGGTGGCTTCATGCCTATCATCCTAGCACTTGGGAATCAGAAGCAGGAGGATGGCTGCGAGTTTAAGGCTGAGCACAGGGCCAGCCTGAACTACAAAAGCGAGACCCGGTCTCAAAAACAAAACAAAACCTTTGTCCCTAAAACTTCCACCTAGGAACATTCAAGATGTAAATCAGGAGCATTAAACACTGTGATCATTATTTAGGCCAGCTAACACAAAGAAATGCAATAATAACTGTTCATGCTGACTCTCAGAAATCAATTCTAACATACTGAATGAAAGTTTATCTTACAAAATATGATGAATAAAGTGGAAATGAAACACAAATGTACTTTATGCCAAAAAACCCAACACATCAAAAGTTAAGAAAATCAAATTCTCAGATAATTTCCTGTAAAATGCAGATGGGCACCCTTTCAGTGTTCTCGTGAGAATACACTCTGTAGCATTTATCTGTAATGCTTCCTTCTCAATTGGAGCCACTGTCTCAATAGTGGCTCACAGAGCCATGATGCACCACACCCTCTGCACCTGTGTCTGCATCCACACCTGAGTCCCTGTGGTCGATTTTTCAGGTAGCAGAATTCAACTTATTTATTTATTTATTTTTAAGATTGGGAAATAGGTACATTTTATATACATATGATCATGCTCAACACTGATAATTTGTACCAGTATATGACATGACTTGATTCTCATTTTTTCCCATTTCCCTACCTATCCTGAAGCCCCACCCTCTATATACACAAACTTTGTTTCCGCTGTTTTATTACCATCCCAATTTCTTCTTTCCCCTCATTACTTACTCCTACCCCGTTTCCCTCTGAACAGTTTATATTGTACAATATCTAACATACATTTTAGAACTCATTTACATTTTCAGTTTCTCTTATCAGAGAAAAGATACGGTGTTTCTAATGAGACCTGGTCTTTTCTAATGCTGCCATTCTGCACTCACTTCCCTCCCCTTGCCAGCTGTTTGGAATAGTTTCTGTAGTGAAAGTCCTGGCTCACATCTGAGGGATCTTGCGTGTAAGTGGTCAGCTCTGTTCTCAGCTCCGAATTTGTGTTCTGGGCTTTCCATGTACATAGTACCCCATGAAGAGAGGTGGCCTTTGGCATCCTTGTCTAGGTTTGTTCAGCTGATTGGATCCACTGCAGCCGGTAGGACACTGGGCCTGAGAGATCTAGTCTGCTATTCAAACTACTCAATGTAGGAAACAAAGCTTTAGAATAATTTCTGTAATTGATGATGTCACAACAGCCAGTGGGAATGTGTGTCCAGCAAGCAAAATGTGCAGCCCAACTGGATAGTTCTTTTGATTTTCTGTGTACCTCCAGGAATGATTTTTTTTTTCCTGACTGAAATAATTTAGGAATAAGCTATTTACAAGGGTTGATTTTTCTAAACTTGATCACTATCATTGTGAACTCAAAATCTTTTTCATGATTTTCTATGGGGTCGATTGGGCAGATTTGCAAGTTCATCATAGCCAGAACGTTCAGGATTGGCGGTAGCTTAGACATCTTCCATCATGCCCACTACATTTCAAACATCACCTCAGATCCTTTTCACGATTTCCTATATCCACCGAGCAACAGGCACCTAAAGAATGACCCAGAAACCTGCCTCTCCAGTGCAGTTTTGTGATGTAAACTTTCTCTAGTCTCCAGTGGAATCTTCAGCAAGAGGATTGTAGGAAAGATGGCTTATGGGGTAGGCATGGGACAAACCATATTTGGAATACTTTTCTTAAACTTGTATTTAAAAGCCTATATAAGTTCATAGAGTAATTTCTTTTTTACTGGGAATATATTTTTCTAAGTGACTAAAAAATTAAATAGCATACTATGTTTCAACTTGTTAATTTGACTTTAATGGTCTTTTGTTACCTTTCTGTGCTTTTTAGAAGGCAGTCCTTAAAAGTAGGTAAAGTCTGCATATGGCCATTATATCCTGGGAAGAATGCTAAGGGAGGATTTTTGCATTCCACAACTTCCTCTTCAGATGACTCCACATTTGTATTTTGGAATGGTGGTTGTTAAATGGCTACTTGTAGCACGTCTCTGTTAACATACTAGAGATATTGTTAGACATTGTTGTTGCATTTGATGATATATTTTACCATATTTCCAAAGGAGACCTAGAAGTAGTATTCTGTATCAGAGGGAGGTAGCATAAAGCCTGGGCCAAAAAGATGGCAGCAGGGGTGGGGTGGGGAGACCCTAACGCCTGGAGTGACCCTGTCTGTGAGAAGCTTCAGGAACCCAAGAGGAGAGAGACACTGTTGGCTCAGGTTATAATCAGAGTGGCGTGAAAATGAGAGGCAAGTCAGCAAGGTAATTCCTGGAATGTGAAGCTTTGGCTTTTCCATCTTGTCCAGGTGAAAAACAAAGAGCAAAAGCAAGTGAGTCTTCAAGTCCCAAGTATATCTACCTTTTAACTGGAGTATTTCTTTCTTTTCTAAATTAATACATTACTATTCTTTCCAAATAAAGCAAATTGCTTAACTACTGTCTATTATTAAATGCTTCTCATAAACACTGGACAACCTTAAAGACTTTAAAATGTTAATTGGAGCTATTTTTCTATTTACCTAGAACCTCAATTTGAAAATCGTATTGAGAACTCCGGTTACATTTTAACAAAACGGTTCATTCGGTTTCTGAGTCAGGTGACCCGAAGAGTGGACAGCGCGGCCCAGAGGCTGGCCTCACCGCAGTCCTGGGGCGGAGTGTCGAGGGCCCACGGAGCCGCCCTCCTTCAACGGTACACGGGACTCAGTGTGAATGTGCGATTTACCTTCGCGCGGGAATTCTTCGGTGACTAACCAAGCACAGGGTTTAAACACTTGAACAATGGGATATGTAGAAATACCTAGCAATGAACGAGCTTTCCTCCTTTCAGTCCAAAATTATTTGAAGCATTTGCTAGCTTTTTAAAAGGGTATAAGCTTTAGTGTATATGCTGCCAAAGTCAGCACGAGTAAGAGCTTTGGACTTCAGTAACTAGGTACTGTCTCCATAACACGTCATTTTATATTTTTGTCAAGGAAATAAATCTTGTGATGTGAAAAAACATAAAATAAATTAAACAGAAAGAATATAGCATATACAGAATTAATGCTAGGGTTTTCAGAGGAAAGTGTAGGAATTCTTGAGAATCCATAAATACGTTTATTCAAAAACTTCTTATTAATTAAGATAAATTTTAAACACGCAGCTTAAAAATTACAAATTATAATTTCTAAGAATCTACTTATCCTATACTTAATCTTAGCCAATAGGCCAAGAAGCGATAGAGTCTTCTTATCATTAAAGACTGTATTGGTACTGCTAAAGGAAGATGTTTCAGATGTTATTAATTTTATATTTTGATGGGATCTTCTTTAAATATACAAAAACCAGTCCAGAGTTTCTCTCTCATCATGATGAATTTAATTGTTCGATAAGTTGTTGGCATTTACCATTGCATGATATTATAATATTGCATTGCAAGTTAGATGGATAAATATTACTCTTTTCACTTGTAAGTCTGGAAGTATGCAGTGTACGTGTTTGAGTGACGAAGGCTTTCATCTGTGCTTTAGTAATGCTAACCTTTGTCTTTGCCTCAGGAGTCATCAGGGATGCCTGGGGCTGGCTACTGACTTGACACAAATAGTGTCCATTCTTTTGTAAGAAGTTTAAAGAAAAATTTATAATTTATCCAAGAAAGAATTATCTTCTGTATTTAAAAAGTTAGAGCAGTCCCTTTTCCACTGTAGGTTTTTTTTTTTTTTTTTTCTCTAATTTCACAAGAAGATATACTTTTACTTTTGTTCATCTGGCTTGACAGACAAGCCTGGTATTCCCTCTCAGGACTCCTTTTAATCATTCATAAAACTCCATTTCTGTCTCTCATCCATTTTCCCTATTCTATGCTTGAATATTCCACTAGTATCCATTGCCAAAAACAACATAGACTAAGGTCATGGGAAATGTATTTTCTTTCACTATGTGACTGGCTTGGAAAAGTGATGTTTCTCGGGAGCGCTTCTCCTCTGTGCACCTGGAGAAGCTACAGGGCAACTTGACTGACAGTTTTGACTCAGTTATCTAATGAAATGAAACAACTGGTTAGATACTTTAGAATTATAATAATTATAGTGTCAGACAAAGTTTTTTGTTGGTTAGTAACAGTAGTTCTTCACCTCCAGGGTAAAAGGTAGAGCTCATGTTTATCTGATAAATGTGTTGGGAACGTGCAGTGCGGAAGGAACTTTGAAAAATTATCTCTGTTTTGCTTTGTTTTTATAGACAATGCTGTTTATTTTATAATTTAAATAACATTGAGAAAGAACTTGTGATTTTTCTTTATTAAAAGAGAAGGAAAAACAGTACGAAACAGGAATGAAAAGAATGAGATTCCGGGTACAGGTCTGGGATTTGTGCAACCTTTAAAAATGTAGTCAGCGCTCAGCCTGTCCTTGGGCACACTGTGATGGCCGAGGTCAACACCATCATTTGTGTCCGTTTTTTCCCCAAAGTCTCGTTGACTGAAAACTCCCAAGATATCACAATGTGGTCTCACACGGTTCTAAGAATTCCACCTCAGGACCTCTACCACATATAGACCAAAGCTGGGGCAGAAACATGGAACTTCTATGTATCTATTTTACTTCTTCCTGTTGCTGTTGCTTTTTCTTTAGTTTGCATTTGAGGCAACATAAGCTTTTTAGGATAGATCAATTTCAGAAGAATAAAAGGCATGTGTGTGAATCTAAATTTTAATTTCCTGGATAAAAGTGTACTTGGAATTAGTAATGTAATTTGAATCTTAGCTCTTTTTTAGTATGTCTTACTTTCAAAAGTAGTCATTGGTTTGGTTGAAGTGTTACAAATAGCAAAATTTAAAATGCTCAAATGGAAAAGAACAGATAAAGAACATGGCAGTGAATAGCAGGTACAAATCGTTTAAACTCTTATGCAAAATTTGATAAGACATTTTACATAACTTTAATGAGTTGACAAAGTCTTGTGGAGAAAACAGTTCTAGGTGGCAAACATACGCAAGGGATTTAGTCAAACAATTTTTTAGCCAGAATATTGTGATTTTGTAACCACTTGCAAAACAATGAAATGACAAGTGAGTCTAGTTAATAATCTACAATTATTGGTGAAAGAAGTATATTAGGCTGCTTTTCTGCCATGCATTCTACTTTCCTATCAACCCCACGAACACTGGGCACAATGAAGTGGGTAACCTTTACTTCTCTTCTCTTCCTTTTCAGCTCTGCTTATTCCAGGGGTGTGTTTCGTCGAGAAGCACGTAAGAGTTTTATTTTTCCACTGTCTCACTTTATTTTCCCAGTGAAAGTTTCAGTGAATTTTACGTTTTTAAAGAATTAAGTTTTCCTTTAGCATTTATTTCTAGAACATGATAATATTTTGTATTGATGAGCAGAATAAAGTACATGACGGTCCTATTAACATTCTAAACACAGATGAGAATTGTTTGGGGCCTGTAATTTCTTTTGCACATAAAGGGACTTGAAGTAAATGACTTAAATTTTATAATAGACTTGAATACAGAATTAATATCTCTCTTAAAGGGTTATCTACTACTTTATTTTAAAAATGTGTACTATTAATATTGTATATAGGACTTACAGTCATATTTATTTTTATTTTAGGGTGTCTTCTAGGAGGTTTGGTACCACAAAGCATTAAGTCTTAAGTTTATAAGATATTTATAGTAATAAAGCTGTACTGCTAATAAAATCGTAAACATTTAATGATAAAATAGTATTCTTGTTGTCTGAATAATTCTTTAGACATAGAAAATATAGTTCACCAACATTCTAAGTTTCTCTGTAGGGATCATTGTCCAATATTTTGAAGCAAATAAAGGTTAAAAAGGAAAGAAGTATTAAAATTAGCATCATAACTGTGTTTTACAGTATTTAAACACATCATCTATTTTTTTTTCTCCCTTCCCTCAGACAAGAGCGAGATTGCTCATCGATTTAAAGATTTGGGAGAAACACATTTCAAAGGCCTGTAAGTTAAAGAATCTACGTTAATGTTCCTGCTGGCATTGGCTATTACTCTGAAGTCCTCATATTCCAGATTCTAGCCTAGTGCTGACCACAGAACTTTCTATCTTAGATGAAATATTCTTTTGTTTTTTTCAGTTTTTTGAGACAGGGTCTCACTTTGTAGTTCAGGCTGCTCTTGAACTCAGCCTTGAACTCAGCAGTCCTCCTGCTTCTGCCTCCCAAGTGCTGGGATTACAGGCATGAGTCCCCACACCCGGCACTGTGGTATGTGGTACTAATTGCTCCTGGGCCTGAGTCATCACGCCTGCATTGTTTTATGTGGTTGCTAGGGATCGAACCTGGGCCCTTGCCCTTGCAAGGCAGGCGCTAAATTCCAGATTGAAGAGAATATTCTTTATCAGCCAGTTCAGTATGGTAGCCAATGGCCACATGAGGCTGCTAAATACTTTAAACACAGAAACTAGGAACAAAAATTCATATTATGTTTAATTTTAATTAATTTACATTTATATAGTCATATGTGGTTAGTGGCTACTGTTGGACACTGAAACTCTGGGATTCTTACACAGTGGTGGAAAGGACGTAATATATGGCCCCTTTGGTGGTCTACTTACTAGGGAAAGGGAATCCCTTTCCAAAGTAGGTAGTCTCCTGGTGTCTTGGGAACATTTTAATAATTTTTTAACCTAGTAAAAATTTTAATTTTTAAAGGTCAGTATTGTATACAGCCTTATTAAATGAGATGTGTGGGTTTTGTGGTTTTGTTTTAAATAACTCAAAGGACTTAAGTCATGCCTTGTCCTGACACCGAGATCTATTTAGCATTTATCTGCTTGCTCGCCCTGAGCATGTGTGTCTACTGCTATGCACACATATACAGTTAGACAAGGTAGAAAGCCCCAGGTACTTGCTTAGGCTTCACCTAAGACTTAGGCTTTCTTGAAAATTGTAAAAGATATAGATCATGTATGACTTGCTTCCTAGGACAGAAGCCATTTCATACTAAAGTTGTGTTAAATGCCTCTATGTTTTTTTTGTTTGTTTGTTTCAGCGTACTGATTGCCTTTTCTCAGTTTCTCCAGAAGTGCCCCTATGAAGAACATATAAAATTAGTGAAGGAAGTGACTGAATTTGCAAAAACATGTGTTGCTGATGAGTCAGCTGAAAATTGTGACAAATCACTTGTACGTACATTATGATTTCAAGTATTCCTTCTTCTCCTCTAAGTAATTCTGGAATATTTCAAAGGAAAAGTATTTCTTTCTGTTTTTTAAAAAAATTATTATTAAATGAGCAAATTTTAAATCACTCTCAAAAATTATTTATGCACCAAGATGCCATTGGGACAGAGATGCCCTAGTTTTGCTGAGAGTTTTAAAAACAGTTCTTCATTGAGACTACACATGGTAGAGGCAGTTCATATAAGAGGAAATTTGCCATTGTTAGGTTCTTGTATCAAAATCTGAAATTGGATTTCATTTCATTAAGGCTAATAGAAATAGCATTTATGTACTTATTAACATTATTTTATTGTGGTAAGAAAATGACATGAAATCTGCCTCCTTAAACATTTATCATTTGTAGAATATTACCCAGCAAATCTTTAGCCTTTATTCATTTGGCTTAATTGAAATTCTATAACAGTTGATTAACTTTCTTATTTCCCACTCTTCCTGTGCTCTGGACACTATCATTTTACTCTTTGATTCTCAGAACTTGACTTGTTTTTTTAACCATAACAGGAATCAAACTCAGGATCTTGTGCTTATGAGACAGGCATGATGCCAATGAGATACAACCCCAACCCCTGAGAACTTATTTTTGATACTTCATATTAACAGAATTGTGCACTGGGGCATTGTCTGCACAGTTGACCCAGGTTCCACTAGTGGCAGACTTTCCTTCTTTGAAAGGCTGAATGGAATTCCCGTGCATGTTCCACATGTTCTTTATTCATTCATCTGGTGATGGTCATTTAAGTTTTTTCCATGTTTTGACTACGGTGAATCATGCTGCAAGAAACACAGAAGTGCTAATATGTCTGGGACCAGAGCAGGATTTTATGTTCGTAAAGCACTGTGTAATATCTGTGCTAATCTTATCTGGGCTAAATAGTAATGCAGATATTTTTTCTTCATTTTGGGAATACTAATATTTTACATAGAGTAAAAAGCAGAGTACTTGATCATTTTGAAGAATTCAAAACTTTTTAGGGTTGGAGATATAGCTCGTGGTTCCAGCGCCTGTCTTGCAAGCGCAAGGGCTCGGGTTCGATCCCCGGTAACCACATAACAACACTGGGTGTGGAGACTCACCCCAGCACCACTCAGTACCACAGACCACAGTGCCGGGCGTGGTGGCTCACGCCTGTCATCCCAGCACTCGGGAGGCAGAGGCAGGAGGATTGCTGTGATGTGAGTTGGAGGCTGAGCTCAGGGCCAGCCTGAACTACAAAGCGAGATCCTGTCTTAAAAAAAAAAAACTTTTTAAAAATTCCAGATATGTTTTCAAAACAAAAGGCCTGTATTTCTTCCACTGCTCAATTTATACATGCGTCGCAGGCCCAGCCATTTTTTATTTAATACTAAAACCTTTTCTTTTTTAGTTTGCATTTGAATATTCTTCTTTCTCATTGTTGAATCAGAGTTTTATCTCCACAGTATTTTGATTTTATAGAGGGCATAGAAAAACTTATTTAAAAAATTAGTAGGTTCTTAAAATTAATGAAGAAGGGTTTATTTAATCAACTAGTGTGTTGAAATAAATATTTGTAGAATTAAAAAGATCTATCTTTTAATTCCATCACAACATATGGTAGATTGTATTGCTCCCCACTTTTAAATGATCTCTGTAAGTCACTGGGCCTCTCTAAGAGCAGCGGCTCGAGGGGAGCACCTCGCTCCCTGCTGTGTGCTCCTGGTACACGCAATGCTATTTTTCTCAAGTTTCTTCTAAAGATCATTCTCTCAGACTTTAGTGTCAGGTTCTTTAAAGTCATTAACTGCCATTTGGCCTTCTCCTTTTCTTATTGTAAGTAATACTGTGGCAGTTGATTGCTATGAAAGTCACACAGAATTAGCCAAAAGAAGTTAAATCTGCAGGAAACAAGAATGATTTTCATATGATTTCCTTTCCTGGCAGTTTAAAATTGTTAAAATTTCATTACTTTTTTTTTGTATTGATATTATTTGTACCTCGTGCATATGAACAAATTGTAACTATCAGGTGCCGTGTGTGCTATTTCCGTACATGAGTACCTCATGTGTGTACAAAGATTTTCTGACAAGCTTTGCCTGAATGCCAAATGTTTTATACTGTACTTCGGGTCTGAACAAAACAGAACACTGCCACTTACGTGAGCGCCCCCTTCTCCCATGCAGCACACTCTGTTTGGAGATAAATTATGTGGAATTCCAACTCTCCGCGACACTTATGGCACGTTAGCCGACTGCTGTGCCAAACAGGAGCCCGAGAGAAACGAGTGCTTCGTGCAGCACAAAGAGGACAACCCCGACCTGCCTCCCTACGTGAGGCCAGAGCCTGAGGAATTGTGCACCGCCTTTGACAAAGACAGCGACCTCTTCTTGGGACAGTAAGTAATCAAGTATCTCTATTCAAAACTAAAAATTAAGGAACAATAGGCCAACACTCATTGTAACAATTACATACCCAAAGGCTTTTCAACAGTGGGAGTTGTAAGTTTTGTTTTTCTAACGCTTTTTGAAATGGTAATTTGGGATATCACAAAATTGTATGCAACACAAATATGACCAAGAATCTTTTAACAAAATATGATCTATGTGAAAAAATGTTTGAGATGAACAGGTTTCAAGATGTTTAGGAAAAAAAAAATATATATATATATAGTGTGTGTGTGTGTGTGTGTGTGTGTGTGTGTGTGTGTGTTCTCAGGATTGATCTCATCTTTGTCACGATCATTAGCTCACCTACATATATCCATTTACTATATGATGTAAGTGCATGTACACACACAGACACAAACAGAGCTAAATGGTGAATTACATGTCTGGGTCTCCCAGGCTCCAATACGAATGGGATTGTGCTTATTTCTCTATTATCATTGCTGTGGGACAATGATGGCTTTTGTTTTTTTCTTTTAAATGTAGTTATTTATATGAAGTTGCCCGAAGACATCCTTACTTTTATGCCCCAGAACTCCTTTACTATGCTGAAAAGTACAAGGCCATTCTGACAGAATGCTGCCACACTGACGACAAAGCCGCCTGCCTGCTCCCAAAGGTAACTGCTCAGGGAGCAAGAGATGCTCATCAGGGGACTGCAGAATGGGCCATCTTAGGGGTAGGGTCAGGGAACTTAAAACTTCGACAGAACTTCCTCACATGGTCAAAAGTACCTTCCTCACCTATGTCCTCAAAAGACCCGAAAGTCACCCATCTCCTTCCTCCCACAAGATCTACTTAGGCAGATCTGCCAGGTGTCACCATGCACCTGTCCAGGACCCACCACACTCTTTGGTGGCGATGATGTATTACACAGCAAGCGGTCACAGTTCTGTTTATCTTTTTCATGAGTTTTTTTTAATTGGGTCAGAAATTCAAAGTAGATCATTTCACTATAGTTAAAGGCCAGAGTTTATTTTCTTTCTTTTATTATATGCATCCTTCTCTTTATCTGGGAAGTTTTACTGATGTTCTAGAATATGAGAGGGAGCTGAAATGAATTATGTACAAAATTAAGAAGTCAGCAAACATATCACCAAGGACATAAGTACATGCTTATTTTAGATCCCATTCCTGGCAATGTGTACATGCTTCTTTTTAACTCCCTCATGCCTCTACCATGACAACACTGATTTTTCCTTTATGACATGGCAAAATATTATTTGATAAAAGGAATAATTGGAAATTTAGATGTAAATTTAATCTAGCCTTAAAATTCCCTTTGGCATTTTCTGAGTTTGTGAAGGGGTATTTTGGGTGTATTTTTCCCATTTTAACTTTTTCATACTGATTTGTTTCTATAGACAACTGCTCTGAAAGAAAAAGCACTGGCTTCAGCTGCCCAGCAGAGACTCAAGTGCACCAATATCCAGAAATTTGGGCAGAGAGCTTTCAAAGCATGGTACATATTTTTAACTCATTTTGCTTCTGTATAGCAAGTAGAGGATAGTGGCTCAGCAGTTACACTGTTTTCAAATAAACCCTTTTATCTAAAATATGGAATGATGATAGAGCCAAAAATCGAAACATAAGTAGCAATTTATTATTCCCAAAGAGACAGATATTTAAATGCAATTTATATATAAAATCTGAGGATCTAATTTTAATGGTCCATCATTTTTGTAGAGCTATGGTCATGCTCTTTTCTTTATTCACAATGACCTGAAAGTATTTATTTGTCTTTCTATGTCATAATAATTAAAAGTAGCTGTCAACTAAGTCAAAGTTATTTCTTCTGATTTTCTTTTTCTTTTGTTGTCTTCTTTTTTTTTTTTTAGGTTTTTTGAGACAGGGTCTCGCTTTGTGGTTCAGGCTGGCCCTGAGCTCAGCCTCCAACTCACATCACAGCAATCCTCCTGCCTCTGCCTCCCGAGTGCTGGGATGACAGGCATGAGCCACCACGCCCGGCACTGTGGTATGTGGTGCTGATTGCTGCTGAGTGTGAGTCTCCACGCCCAGTATTGTACATGGTTGCTGGGGATTGAACCTGGGTCCTTGCGCTTGCAAGACAGGTGCCAGAACCACTGAGCTAAATCCCCAGCCCTCTTTTCTTTTTCTTTTTTTTTTTTTTGAAACGAAGTCTAATTATTACTTTTGGCTGGGCTTGAACTCACAGGAATCTTCCTGCCCAAATCTCCCTAGTGCTGGGATTCTGGGGGTAGACTACCACTCCCAGCTCCTTCTTATTTTCTCTTAACTCCAAATCTGTTCTTAATCTAATATTTTTGTTTAGGACTCTGTCTTTATATTGTTTAGTTGATTCTGGGACTATTCTTCAATATCTGAGCCATGAAAAATACAACCAGTCCTTCTAATTCCTTAGCTGTTAGCCAATAATGAATTTATATAATAAGAGAGAAAAGAAGAAGAATAGGCATTATAGATGCTTTGTAGAAATTGTCAGCAGAACTATTTTTTTCATAATTCCTACAATTCAAAACACTCCAAACAGCCCAATCTGTGAACTGAACAGCCTCAGCAGGAAGCACTACAGTTACACAAGTTATGGTGGCTTCTGGGAAAGAAATCTCCTTAACCTGACTTCTAAAATGATTTTGGAGAAAACAAAATCTTAGGCAAAATCTAAAAGATCTAAAAATCTAAAAGACCTTAGACTTTTATATCTTATTATAGAGAGAGGCTGTTCTGGATCAGTTTCTTAGAAAACATGTGATTAATAAGTAGACTTGTAAAAACTACGAGTTTTCTTATCTCAGGGACCTTTAAAAGTCAGAAAGAATGTGCTTTAGATAAGAATAAAGATTAATGAGTTTGTGTGATACTTCCCAGATTATAGAATGTACTTTGATGTACAGAATAGTCCTTTAACTCTTGGAATCTGGTAGAATATTTTTCTTCTCAAAATAAATCACAATGGGTTATTTATTTCAGCTGAAATAAACAGTAATGTGGGGATAGTACAATTAAATTAGCTTTTGCCTTTAACACACTGCAAAGGCTCAAGTTCAGGAGAGGCCAAGTGACTCCTCTAAGGTCACCCTGCTCAGAAGTAATGCAGCTGGACCTGGGCATCAGATGTGGGCTGCAAAGCTGATGCTTCTCAGTCTATGTTCTCCCTTTCGGAATCTGTCTTTGATTTCTGATTTGAGGAATCACCAGCTTCCCTTATCACATGAGATGATTTTGCCTAAGGAAAAAACAGATATTTGGCTCAGATCTAGCATTAAAATAAGTAAAGAATTGTTTCTCTTTCTTTTTATTTATTTATTTATTTATTTTTTTTTGATATAGGGTCTTACTTTGTAGTTCAGGCTGGCTAATGAATTTTTAAATTTATGTCTGTATCTATATCTATCTTCCATTTCCTTGTTAGAAGTACATTGTTTTCCTAGTGCTTTGACTAATGTGTACACAAAAATAATATTTTGATTGGGGAAATTTGTGTTTCAGGGCAGTAGCTCGTCTGAGCCAGAAATTTTGCAAAGCTGAGTTTGTAGAAATTTCCAACATAGTAAAAGATCTCACTAAAATCACCACAGAATGCTGCTTTGGTGACCTGCTTGAATGTGCTGATGACAGGGTAAATATGCCTTTATCTTCAGAAGTTCACATGCCTGAGTGGTTGATGTGCCTGGTGACACTGACAGGTACAGCCTGCTGTTCTGTGTGCTTACATGTGTCCACGTTTTTTCTACCTTCGGATTTTTTGAACTTTAAAAAAGTGACCTGCAAATTCATTCACTGATTTGTAACTCCTTCTAGTCACTCTAAGAATGAAAGCTTAATCTTAAGCCAGATAGTTACAAAGGTCGGTTTCTAAGGTATTTTTGGAGCATAGGTAGTGTTGAAGAAGGATTAGTGCCTGAAGAGGACTTTAGAAGGATACATTCATTCCTCTGTTTTCTTTCTCTGTGTTAAATATTTAATATGGTCTCTCTCTCCTCGAACTTGTAGTATTGTTTCCTTTTCTTCGAAATTAAAATGAGGAGACCAAGAGGTAAAGGGAGGAGTGGCGAGGGAAAGGGAATCAAAAAGGAAATAAGGTGTATTGTGTGCATGTAACAATGCCACACAGGAACAGAATGTTATGCAGCACACATGTGGACTAACACATGAACAGTGAAATAAAAAATATGACCGATGAACAGAATTTTAATTGAATATGACACTTCCTAGAAAATTAAGCTAAATATTTTATATACTGTTAAAGAGGCTTATGACTGTGATTTTGATGCATGCTTCAAAATTTTTTTATAATTTATTTAATTATTTGAATTCAAAATGCCCAACTAGGGCTGGGGATTTAGCTCAGTGGTTCTGACTCCTGCTTTGCAAGTAGAAGGGCCCAGGTTCGATCCCTGGGAACCGTATACGACAATACTGGGTGTGGAGACTCACGCCCACCAGCAATCAGAACCTCCTACCATAGTGCTGGGCATCTTGGCTCATTCCTGTAATCCCAGCACTCAAGAGGCAGAGAAAGGAGGATTGCTGGGAATTTAAGGCTGAGCTTAGGACCAGCCTGAACTACAAAAGTAAGACCCTAGCTCAGAAAAAAAAAAAAAAGCCCCAATAACTTAGGAGAGAATAATTGGAAAAATAGCACTAAATTTTAATAAAAGGAGTAAATTCCTCAATAGAAGAAACATAAAGTAATAACTGAAATTAATTAACATAAGTTACTATAACTTGTCCCCGATTAGTCTTTCATGAAGTGTGGGCTGCCTTTGTTAGTGACTGTCCTCCAACCCCCACCTTAGGAGCCCTGACCGATGACATGAGCATGGGTACACTTGCCTGTGCCTGGTCTTAGGACACAGTGACTGTTTCGCTAACTTAGCCTGGGGAGACAGTGTAGCAGTATCAGCTTATGGTGAACAATTTTCATTCTGCTTTCAGGCGGACCTGGCCAAGTACATTTGCGACAATCAAGAGACAATCTCCAGTAAACTGAAGGAGTGCTGTGATAAGCCCGTGCTGGAAAAGTCCCACTGCATCTTGGAAGCCAAAAGAGATGACCTGCCTACTGACTTGCCTGCATTAACTGTCGACTTTATTGAGGATAAAGAGGTTTGCAAGCACTATACAGATGCAAAGGATGTCTTCCTGGGCACGTGAGTAGATAAGAGAGTGTCCTTCATAGCTTCCATAGGAACGTGGGCTAGGCTTCCTTCCCAAGTGACTGCAATTTCCATGTTGCTCACAATCCTTCATCCTCCCATCTTCCAGTCTTTAAAGTTACTTTTGAAAAAATGTAACATTAAGTTGCAACATTGTCATGACCTAGCACATATGTGCTCATGGCTCAATATTCCTTACTCATTGGGGATATCTCTGGAAATCTCTAGAAAAAGGTTGGGTGCATGTAAATTATGTGTGTATAAATTTTGTACAAGCTGGGCGTGGTGGCTCACACCTGTAATCCCAGCACTCAGGAGGCAGAGGCAGGAGGATTGCTGTGAGTTCCAGGCTCGCCTGGGCTACACGGTGAGTTCAGGGCCAGCCTGAACTACAAAGTGAGACCCTGTTATCAATCAATCAACCAGTCAATCAATCAATAAATAAATAGGTACATTTTGTGCATACATAATCATTCATGTAATAATTTCTTCATCCTTAGGGTATTTCTTAATATTTAATATATATATGAATACACATTGCCTATCAGTCACATATGCATATCTCTCTATATGTCTATCCATCTATATAATGGCAACAAAGACATATATAAAAAATATGGAGCTCGATACCAGGTGATTTACATTTGATTGAAAAGTCAAGAAGCTCAGTAGAATGGCAAAATAGCATGTAATTAAATGACAAATTACTGTATGTTCCCTTAAGTGTGGTGATGTACTTTAACATTTATTGTTGGGATCATGTTAGGATATCATGCACTAAATAATATTTAGTAAAATTAGATATTCTATGACATTTTACTATATGGAAGGAAAAATAAACTGTCATAAATATTTCTATACCTGTTGGAATTTGAGATGTAGTCTAAATCAAACTAAATGCATGTAAACATGGCAGGTACCCATTTAATACAAGCCAAGCTATGCGTGATTTTCAGAGTACAGTCTATATGTCTCATAGCTCACCTTCTAAGACAGATACCACTATTATGTTCATTCTATAAGCAGAGAAAAACTTAGGCTCTGATCACTTTAGTAAGTTGCCTAAACTAATATGTAAACTAAGTGGCGGATTCAGACAGTGAGTAGGAGAAGCCTCAGCTCCAGACCCAAGTTCTTCATCACCAAGTTCTACCTCCTGGGATTTAGTCAAGTCTAGACCTTCTCTCCTGGTCATGTGATTTTTTCTAGCTCTCGTCTGACTAAGTCTGTGTTTGCCTTAATTAGGTTTTTGTTCGAATATTCGAGAAGGCACCCTGAGTACTCCGTCGGACTGCTGCTGAGAATTGCCAAGGCCTATGAAGCCAAGCTGGAGAAGTGCTGTGCCGAAGCTGACCCTCCTGCCTGCTACGCCACGGCGGTGGGTCTCTTGTAGGAAAAGAAAAGTGTCACTCTTTGACTGACCATTCCAATAGTGAGAAGGAAAAACAATGCAACCCTGTGAAATGACACCTGGTGGAACTTGGGCATTCTTTTGAGATGGATTTGATTCTACGTTCTTAAGTTTTATAGGCAAAATAATCTCAAGTAGAATGGTTAATAAATCCTAGAAAGGAGAAGAAAGCCATGAAAACAAAGAAAGAAAGCTATGAAAAAGGCAATCTCTAACTTCACAAACTTAGGACCTTAGTTTTTTTTTTTTTCTGACTTCTGAGGAGTAAGTAAAATAAACATAAATGGCAACTAAAAGAGATTTAACTTAGATATCAAGGAAATTAACCAGATGCCAAAATTTATTCAATATTCTACATATCTTGAAGAAAGTTTTGAAATCCATCCCTTTGTTATTTTATAGCATTTGAAAGTATATTTGATTAGTACTCATAATTCTGCAAAATATTGGATTTCAGTGTAGTACTCTTTGAAATCTATTTCTTTAGAAAGTTTCAAATCTTTGAGAAGGGTTAGGAATAATCTTATAATAAGTTAATTAGAAGAAATCCATAGTGTAGGATTTGAGTGCCCACGGCATAGATAGTGGTTTCCAAATTATTCAGAAGCAGAAGAAAGCCGTTCATCCCTCTACCTGGAAGGTGCTGTACGCAGGAGCCAGCTGATGGCACTTGCAAAATTTATTACCTCAGAGAGCTCAGGATCCAGCTATAGAGGTGACACTATATAACAATAACAATAATAACAACAATGCAGTTGTCTTTCATTGAACTGTTTCTATACCAGGCGCCACTTTAATATCTCTTATTTTATGAACAATTCTCTGAGGTGGGCAGAGAACTCCCATACTTTATTGTAGAAATGAAGATTCCTAAGCTTGGAGAGGGTAAGTGAAGTTGTACAAATAAGAAACAATTCTTAACTACTGCACTATGCAGCTCCTCCAAAGGAAAGGACAATTTGAGTGCAGTATGATGGACATGTTGAAGATCTACTTGTGATTTCGAGTAGAAATATATTAGGGGTGAAAATGGCCTGCATCTGCTTCTCAGAGGGAATATCATAAACACAATTGTTTTTAAACATTATATCTATATGACATTTTAAAGACAGAATAGCATTTAAATGCATGTGCTCATCATATCTTGATCATTTTAATTTCTTCTTTTTTTCTCCCTTCCCCCTTATCTTCTCTATTTGTGAGTTTACAGTCTAGTTTCTATCATGTTTTCTTTACTTGTTATTTTAGGTTTCTTCTACAAAAAAAATGGCATATTTAACTCTCTGAGTCTAGCTTATTTTGCTTGACATGATGGCTTTATGCTCCATCTATTTTTCTGCAAATGACAGATTTCACTCTTCTTATGGCTGTGTGATACACCATTGTGCATAAGTTCCATATTATCTTTCTCCATTCATCTCTTCAAAGTCATCTTCACCTAAGGGTCATAAATTAGACTGCTAGATGGAAGCACAGGTATGCATGGATGGCTGGCTGTAGGATGCCTTTCAGTCTTTGGGGATATGCCCAAGAGATATATATCTGAATGGTATTCATATAAAGTACACCAAAAGAAAGCATACATCAGAAAAGAACAATTTGTATAAATATATTAATACTAAGTTTATTGAGACATCATGAAATTAATACAGATAAGTTACTTGTGGTCTCTATAATTAGGAGGAGTGCTCAAAGTGGAGGCCATTCATTTCTGAACATTTCGTAGTATGTTGAACTGCTGAAATGTGTATACATTTCTTCAGCTGATGTATTTTAGTGCATTGAGGAATCTCCTTACTGATTCCCATAGTGGTTGTATTTACGTGTCTACCAACAACATTCAAGACTGTCCTCCCCCTGTATCCTCGTCAACACTGACTGGTTTTTGAAACACAGTTCTTTTATCTTCCAGTTTGATGAGCTTCAGCCCCTTATTGATGAGCCTAAGAAGTTAATCCAACACAACTGTGAACTTTATGAAAAGCTTGGAGAGTATGGATTCCAAAACGCGTAAGATTTTTGGTTTTCGATAAATATTTTCTTGATCAATTTGTAATTATTTAAGACTTAATGTAGAAGTCACCTGACATATGCTTTTTTTTTTTTTTTTTGAGACTGGCAGACATGATCATCACTTGTTAGGCAGTGTGCCAACTTAATTACACATATTACTTCTTTTAATTTAGTCCTTATATTATCTTTATTGAGGCATTTTTTCCCTTTCCATTTTTTTACCCGTATCTTTCAAGTTTATTACAGTCCCAATATATATTAAGATCTCTATAGAATTTAAGAAAGAAGCAATATCAATTATATTAATGCAATGGAGTTATTATAAAGTCACTATCTTTCCTAAGATTATATGATAGAGATTGTATTCAAAGGCATGTTTAACTAGTTTCTTGGAACAAATTCTTCCTTGGGTACTTGGTGAATGGAAAAGAATACTGGAATTGGTTATGTCTCAATTTTTACTGCTTGCTCTACTTAAAAAGGACAGCTTAGTGTCTACAGGGAGACATGACGTCTCTTTTCCTTTAAAGGCTCTTAGTACGTTACACCCACAAAATACCTCAGGTGTCAACTGCGACTCTCGTGGAGGCTTCCAGAAACCTAGGGAAGGTGGGGACCAAGTGCTGCTCCCTGCCTGAGGAGGAGCGGCTGCCCTGCACCGAGAACTACGTGAGTCTTCTCAAGCATGACACAGTTAACGATGAGCTTGTCAATGTGTGGAGAAGGGTGCCTCTAAAAGCAGTGCTGCACGTGTGTGTGTGTGCGCGCGTGTGTGCACATGCGTATGTGTGAGTGTGTGCACAGTAGTGACAACCAGAAATGGACTACTTCTGTTATTCTACTACAATTAGGATTTAGATAAAAATCCATGAATTTTCAGTATTTTACCCTGATATGCGCTAAATTTTTATTTCTGTTTAATGTGTTAGTGTGACTGTTTCTTCCCCACCTTTAAACATCAAGGCGGTATCATCTCAAATTTTTTTCGTCAACTATTTTTTCAAGTAATTTTTTTTTTTTGAGACAGGGTCTCGCTTTGTAGTTCAGGCTGGCCCTGAGCTCACTATGTAGCCCAGGCCAGCCTGGAACTCACAGCAGTCCTCCTGCCACTGCCTCCCAAGTGCTGAGATTATGGGCGTGAGCCACCACACTCGTTGTTGTGGTGTTTGGTACTGATTGCTAGTGGGCGCAAGTCACCATGCCTGGCATTATTGTATGTGGTTATTGGGGATCGAACCTGGGCCCTTACACTTGTAAGACAGGTGTTGGAACCACTGAGCTAAATCAATGGCCCAAGTAATTTGTTCTTTTTTTTTTTTTTTTGAGACAGGGTCTTGCTTTGTAGTTCAGGCTGGCCCTGAGCTCAGCCTCAAATTCACGCCACAGCAATGCTCCTGCCTCTGCCTCCCGAGTGCTGGGATTACAGGTGTGAGCAACCACGCCTGGCACTGTGGTATGGGATACTGATTGCTGCTGGACGTGAGTCTCCACGCCCAGTATTGTATGTGGTTACCAGGGATCGAACCTGGGCCTTTGCGCTTGCAAGACAGGTGCTGGAACCACTGAGCTAACTCCCTAGCCCCTAAGTAATTTATTCTTAAATGTAGGAATACTTAAAAGAGAGATAAATTTTTAAAGTGTCTGACCTTTATTTCCAAAGATAAATCAGCGTCTCAGCCAACTTTGGATTCAATGTTGCTAGGTCCATGTGGCACTCCTTTTGGAATACTGCAAAGAAGTTGTTCATGGAAAACTTCAGCTGCACTGCTTTCTGATATCTCCCTTCTGCTGTGATCTTTAGCTGGCCTTGATCCTGAATCGGCTGTGTGTGCTGCACGAGAAGGCACCAGTCAGTGAGAGAGTCACCAGATGCTGCACTGATTCCTTGGTGGACAGAAGGCCATGCTTTTCTGCTCTGGAGCTGGATGAGACATACGTCCCCAAGCCATTTGATGCTGAAACATTCACATTCCATGCAGACATATGCACACTTCCGGAACACGATCAGAAAATCAAGAAACAAACGTGAGGAATAGTTCATTACTTGTAATTGTACTCCTGCTACTGAGGTGTCAATTGAAATGAAGTATTGATTCCATTAAATGATTTAAGTATTGACCTCATTAAGCTGATAAAACTGTCAAAAATAAAATCTTAGCAAAAAACTATATGTCACAACCTTATCTACATATTATTCAGAGTAGCATTGTTCCAAAATCCACAGTAGAATGATATCCTAGGGCAAGTTCAGTGGAAAAGTAGAACAATTAAGTTACCAATTTGCAAAGAATAGTCACAGAAATCCTAGGCAGGACTATCTACTTAAGTTCACTCTGTGGTGACCTTACAAGTAAGACAAACCTCTGAAATGTGACTTTTGAAAAGAAAACTTAGAGCCACCTAGAAATGCAAGTTTTGAGCCTTGCTGCTCTATTGCTGTCGCAAGTGATTAAAATAGCATGAAATAGCAATGGAAAGTTGCTATTATTTCTAGTGTCTTGTGATCATGGTCCAGACTTCATAAATAATAGCACTGCAAAAACAGCACGACCCTACCGCACTCTTTCTCTGGCACTGTTGTTTTTAAACAGTCCAGTGAATAAGAAACACCAGCTCCTAGTTATCTGCATTTTCTTATTTTCTCTTGCCTTCCTCTGTTAACCTTGAATGAGTCAAATTTCAAAGACTAAATATGAGGATTCTCAATTGAAAGACTTTGTAAATAAAGCCAAGATAATTACATTTTTAAAAAATCATTTGAAATTGTTAAATAGCTATATAACTTAATAGGCTATCATTTCTAAAATCTGAATAATATCCAATTGGAGCCCTATAGTACTAACTATATAGAGCATTGAATGATTTGCATTGATTATCACATTTGATCCTCATACCAGCTGTAGTAAGTGAATTTCATTATTCTCACATGCAAATGAAAACATTAAGGCATGCAGTGCCTGGGCCTCAAATTTAGAGTTGCTTGGGTTCAAGGGTTTAATCTTCTTGTTTAATCTTGTTTAATCTCCCTTATTTTTCTTCACATGAGTAAATTTTTCCTGTTGTTCCTGTTTTCTCAAATGCAGGGTACTTGCTGAGCTGGTGAAACACAAGCCCAAGGCAACAGGAGAGCAACTAAAGAAGGTTGTAGAAGACTTTGGAGCTTTCCTACACAAGTGCTGCCATGCTGAGGACAAGGAGCAATGCTTTAAGGATGATGTATGATTTCTCTTAGTGTCTACACTGTGTCTAAACCTCTGTTTTAGTGTATTTGGGTAGACTTGGGTTTAGGGGTTTATATATTAAAGGACCTCTTGATGAGAGATTATATTTTACATACATTTTTTAATAGAAGGATTTAAGTAGTTCTTAGCTTTTCATCCTGCTTCACTGTGACATACTATTAAATATTTATCATGCCTTTCCATTTTTAAGTTTGTGATGTTTATGAATATTTATAATATATATACAAATATATAATTATATTACAAATATAACATTTGTAAAATTTATAAATTATATAAAATATTTATTAAGCTTAAAATCTTTTGATCAGTAAAGCAATTACTTAAATACTTTCCTGAAGTCTATTAGTTTATACTTTGATTAATGTTTAATACTTACAGGCTAATGGGAGGATATTTATACTAAAATATCCAAATCATTTGTTGTTTTTCCTGTGACCTGACAATAAGTTTAAAAATTATTTTGGGGTCAGCAGATGCTGTTGAGCATTCCTCTAGAGATCCTGGAAGTAAATCAAAATTAAAAGATGGGATGCATGTGAAATCACTTTGTAATCATCAATAACTGTGCAAATGATATTTTTATTCTGATAAGGATGCTAATATTTTTCCAACATCTTCCATTTCTTTGCATCTAGGGTGCTAAACTTGTTGAAGAGTGTAAAGCTATATTAGCCTAAAAAACATCATAAGCACAAATATCTCAGGTAACTATACTTTATATTTTTAAAAAGCAATTGTAATTGTTAGTGAAACAGCAAATAGTGCCAATTTGACCAAAGCCTTACAGTCCAGCTTAGCTACCATTCTTCCCTTTATACACCACACACACACACACACACACACACACACACACACACACACATGCATATGAGTTTATTGGTACATTTTAGGCATATTAACTGATTTAATTTTCAAAAGTTGAGTATTATTATTGCTCCCAATTCTTCCTGGCATTCCAACTTTGAGAAGATACTTTTTGTTTGTAATAACTTAGGTGAAAAGTAGGTGTTGAATAAGTAATTATGAGAAGTGATGAGGCAAAGCCTCTGACTTGGAGACCTGAGGAGTCTGGTAGAAGCTGTGGGGTAGAAGTTGTGTCCTCTGTCCTTGTGCACAAAGGGAGAACTCAGCTAAAATTATTCTCAGTGGTAAAAATTGCCAAAAGACTATGTAAGCAATTTAGCATTTATATTAATAGATTTAAAAATACATGTTCCTTTCCAAATCATACTTAAATTATTCTTTTTGTTTATCAGCCTACCCTGAGGAGAAGAGAGATGAAGAGTTGGAACTTACTCATCTGTTTTGCTTTTCTGTTGGTATAAAACCAATACCCTGTCCAAGGAGCACAAATTTCTTTAAACATTTAATCCCTTTTCTCATGTTGAAATTAATAAAAATGAAAAGAATCTCATATGGTATTTATTTATTTCTGGGGATCAAACTCAGGCCCTTTTTGTTCAACGTGGACACAGTACCACTTGAACTAAATCCCTAGCCCCAGGATATTTATATTTTGAAGATGTGTTGTTATCCTGAAAATATTGTAGAATCTGTGAAAATTTCAATTTTCTCTTTTGTTCCATTTCAGTAAAGGACTTCTGTTTGTTTATGGGCTAATTAATGCAAAGAAACACAAATTTTTCTGAGCTATTATAAACATTTAATGTGACATTTTAACATAGCAGTTCTGAATGAAGGAATGGGAACTGTGGAATAGAGAATAAATATAAGGCATAGGACTTACTACTTTACTTCTGGGACTCTGTACAAGAAATAGGAAGGGGTGGGGGTGAGGATTTAGCTCAGTGGTTCTGGCACCTGCCTTGCAAGGCCAAAGGCCTGGATTTGATCCCCTGTAACCACATACCACAGTGCCAGGTGTGGTGACTCATGCCCACCGACACTCAGTACCACATACCACTGGGCGTGGTGGCTCATGCCTCTAATGCCAGCACTAGGGAGGCAGAGGCAGAAGGATTGCTGAGTTCGAGGCTGAGTTCAGGACTAGCCTGAACTACAAAGTGAGAACGTCTCCAAAACACTAAAAAAAAGAGAAAGAAAGAAATAGTGAGGGCCAAAAATAGAGATGACTGTAAAAGTGGCTAATTGATTTGGAAAAGCTAGTGATTTTAGGAGAAATATAAGGCAACTTAGCATGACAATACATGAAAAGAGCAAGTAGGTGGAGAAAACATTATTAGTGGAGGGGATTGGGTGATCTTTGTGAATGAATCCAGAGGAACGAGGCATGCTGAGTTAAAGAGCAGGGGTTGGAGGGTGAGTGTCTCTTGTAAAGAAATCCACCCAGTGATGCCCGTTTTACCTATTCTCAGAGGAAATTATTCATGTCATTCTTCTGTCTACAAATTTACAGACTTACCAGAGTTTTGTCTATGAAATCAGTCATTTATAGCCATATTAATTTATTTTTATTTGTATAGACTTTAATTCATACTGTATGTGCTACTCCATAATCTGCTGGTAGTAATAGTGCTTTATAATTTTGTTTTTAGTGTGATACTTGCAAGAGGTCATGATACCAAGTCTAAAAAGCTCTTTCCCATTCCTTATATATTCCACACTCGTACCCTACTCCTCAGGCTTTTACAATCCCTGGCCTTGCTTCAGACAGATCAAATATTCTATCACATTTGTTGCATTCTTCCCAAAGGCAGGCATGGGCCCACATGGGGGGACAGGACACTGGGGTCCCTGGCTGGGCGAAGGTTTGGGACCAAACACAGGCAATTTTGAGGAAGGCATTACCACAGAGCAGGGCTGACCTGGGACCATATCTGTGTCCTCACCCGGGGGGCCACTGCCATCTCTGTCTGTCCAAGTAGAGAGAGTGACTTCAAGCTTTTGGAAAATGAGGCTTAAAGATGCCACATTCTCAGCTGAGCTTCCCTTACTTCCTAGACAGCCAAGACCCCAGATGAGCTCAGTCATATGAGCCTGACTAGCTCCTGTAATATCTCTATGGTTTTTCACTGGGAATAGAAGTTGACTACATGGTTAAGATTGCATTCTCCAGGTTTCTTCACTGAAAAGCTCTTATTTCTCCCGTTCCATATACCCAGCCCATAATGAAAATGAGAGATGGTGGAGGAGTAAGCTTCTGGAAGGGGAAATACATACATCTTATTCACAACTCTTCTATGAGAAAGATTTGCTATTTATTCAATTAATCATATCAATATGAATACATATATACATATTTTACACCTTGAGGTATAATTCAAGGATACATTGGATATCTTACTAGAGCAATCTTTCCAGCTCTGGCCATTGGCTTCTGTATCCCTCAATATGTCCCCAGTTGACTTTTTCATTGAAACCAAGTACTCAACACTTACAGCTTAAAGGAGGAGAAGTTCATTTCGCTTGTGGTTACTGTAACTGTCTTTGAGGCAGGAACATGTTGGCAGGAGGGTGTGGTGGAACACTGCCATTCACTTCATGAAGGCAGGAAGCAGAGCCAGAGGATAGTGCAAAGAGGAAAGGGCCAGAGACCAGCCATGGACCTCAGTGACTCCTCCTTGACCCACCAAGGAACATACAAAAATGCTTTTCTAATCTGCTAGGCATCTCTTAGTTTAACCAGCTTGACAATGATAATTTATGGTCATCTCCCCAGAATTTGATTTTTGAATGTCCTTTGCTTCCTAGCACTACAAGAAGCTGCTGGTTCATATTGTGTTTTTTATTCCCTGGTCCTTCAAACAGTCATTTATTCAAAGAAGTCTGGTTATTTTCACTAGAGAATGGTGTTAACAAAGATTTGAGCAAAGGGGTGCTCATTGCTAATGGATTATCACTACTGCTAGGTCTTTCCAGGGGTAAAGCTGAGAAATGTAAGTACAAATACTGACCGCCAAATGTTGGTACAAATACTGATGCATGTAGCTAATGCCTTCTGTATCTCTGTATCTATCCATTTACATAGATAAACATGAGGCATACTGAGGTCTCTGGCTCTAAACCAGAACTATAAGGTTCATTCTAACCTCCCCTTGACCTATCTGTAACTCCCCTCTTTCACACTGAGAACTTATCTTCCACTATATCTACCTGCCATTACATATTTGTTGAACCCCACAATAAATGTGAGGTTGCAAAATTATTGATCTACACCTCCACGAAAACCAAACTTACCAACTGGAGAGCAGTACTTGTACAGAGTTCATTCTGTCTTTAATGTCACAGTTTCAGGAAAAATATAACTTTACACAGTTACTTAGATCATCAGTTCCTTTCCCCCTGCCCTCTTCAGTGAGATTATGATAGTATTTGGGAGAACTCAAGTGAACACAAGATGAGTTGAAAGCCATGACTTTTGACAGACTCTTGGGCTTAATTTGATATGTGCACAATTCAGCCTCTCCACGCTGTGTTTGAATAGAGTATCCTGTACTGACATAGTACAGGAAGGCACCAGGGCTGCTGGCAGAGAGCCTTTGTACCATGTTTCCCTTCCAGTGGCATCCACGATGGTCACTCCAGTCTCCACAGACTCGGTATCAGGTATGTTGCCATCATGGAGATGATGGCTTTGCTCATCTCCTCCTGCAGCTGGAGAGACCACTGCTCATCACTCCAGTGGGCCCTTCTAGTTTATATCTTGCCTTCGTTGGTGTGGATACATTGTGTGTCTTTGGTTTGGTCTTAAGCCTTGTCAACCACCCCTCCAGGACTGTGATCACTCTTCTCGCTGTACTGTAAACCCGTCAGCCTTCTTCACCTTGGGAGGCTGTGAGAGACCCAGGTGCTCTGGAGGAGATCACTATATTCTGGAATTGCAGTGATCATGAAAATAGGGTTGGAAGACATATCCTGCTATGCCTGTGCTAAGGAAATCTGAGAAATAACTGACACAACCAGACAGCTGGCATTTGTAGGTGTCATCAAGAGGCACAATGTAATAAGAGGGTCACTGGAAGCTAGTGGTGATGTAATCAGTGACGCAGTGTTGTAAGTAATGATGCCATCAGAATGAAATTAAATAAATGGTAATAGAGGATTATAGAGGCAAGAAGATTCATCTGTATCGAAACAAATAGAAAAAATAAGGTAATGGTAATAAAAAAGGGGGAGCCAAGCTTATATATATATAGGAGGGAGGGGGTCGTAGGGTGGGTGGGGAATGGGAAAAAGTGAGAATCAAATCGTGTCATATTGTGGTACAAATTCTCAATCTTGAGTGTGATCGTGATGTGTATATATAATGTACCAATAAAGATTTGATTTTTCTTTAAATCATATATTTTTTCTGATTTTTATATGCCATTATTAGCTATTTTGTAATTTTATCTTGAAATCTTTATTTCCAATAAAAATTCTCTAATTAAAAAAACCCCAAAGAACCACGAAATCATCAATATTAATAACATAGCTATCTTTTCCTTGGGACAAGAAGAACCAAACTGGCTAAGAATGAGACCTTCTTACTGTATGATCACGCATTGCACGGTGGTGTCCCAGTCAGGGACGGACTGCCCTGCAGCAGTTAGCCCCTGAGAGCGCCGCTGTGCTGGGATTCCTTTTGCTCCGTGATGCTGCACATGTGACAGCATCACGGCGCCACCACAAAAGCTACAGTCACAGATTCCAGGCCTAATCTTTCAATTCCAAAACAGAAAAGTGAATTTAACTCAAACTGGAATCATGAAAGTTTGTGTTATAAAACAGTAATAATGACACATTTTATGTAATAATGAGATAATGAAAATCCCCCCAATTAAAATACATCAAGAGATAAAACTTTTTTTTTTTTTGAGATAAGATCTCTCTTTGTAGTTCGGGCTGGCCCTGAGCTCACTATGTAGTCCAGGCCAGCCTTGAACTCACAGCAACCCTTCTGCCCCTGCTTGCTGAGTGCTAGGATTACAAGTGTGAGTCACCACGCCCAGCAGTAAGAGCTGCATATTTGAAAACTGAGTAATGGTGGGGTCGCATCTTGTACTTGATCAAAATTCTCTTCCTCTGGTGTTGCTAGCTGACTATAGCTTGATACCTATCTAATATCAAAGAAAAGTTCTTCGAGCATTGTGAGATATCCTCTAGGAGAGGGAGAATCTTCTGATCTACAAAAGATTCATGACATGCAGTGAAATGTTGCACATGATTGTTGATGGGTAGTTGGAGTAACAGTCATTTTGTCTATTTTATTTAGTCCTGTGGACCTTGAGCAATTTCTTCAACTCTACACTACAGAACAGGTCCTGGCCAGTCACTTAAAAATCTGCTTACAACTGAAGGATCATCTTTATATATTTACTCTATCTCCACTCAGGTTACTCAGTTCTGATTTTCCTAATTTATTTCTTCATTTTCCTAGTCAAATGATATTTAGACACTAGAAGCTTGTTTTGTTATTTTGTCCTTAAGCACTGAATGGTATTTTGCTTGGTGATTTAAAGAGCCACACAGCTGAGTGGCAGGAGCCACAGCATCTTCCACTGATGCATACAGTGACTCTAACAGGCAGTGCACACTCTGAAGTTTGAGGTACCATGTTAGTCCATTATTTGGGGCAGAGGCTGCAAGGATCATAGGCAGGAAGCTCCAATGGCTGTCAAAATCAAGAAGCCTCTACATGAAGAAGCTGCAATGGCTATGCCAAAATTAAGATGCCTCTACATGAAGGGAAGGACAAGCTTTGACTATTAAAATTGTAATAAATAAAAATATTATAGAACAATACAGACAATGTCTTGGTGTCAGCTCTACCGATTCTTCCCACTGCCCAAATAGCTCGTCTCTTCCCAAAGTGGTCGTGGGTGACGCCTGCTACCCTTCTCTGTGTGATGGAGGTGAACTTCCGCTGTGTTACCTGAGGACACATTGACTCCAGGTAAAGAAAATACAGGGAGTTGAGTATGGGAGTGAGGCTCGGGTCTGACCCATTTTATTATTTTACTCATGGTAGAAATGTGAGACCACAGAAACTCTCATTCATTTCTCACCCCTCACAGAATACTGGAGAGCACAAATGTTCTTACTTTTCAGATACATTATATGTAAGAGCTTTTTTCTAAATAAATAAGGCTTAGTTAGAAACATAGAGTGACTTCTGCAAATAGACAAGATTTGCCTCAAAATAATAAAAATTCTACTTCATAAATTTGTATTTTTTCCAGGGGAAGAATTCATAGTCTGATTGCATCAGGGGAGTCATAAGAATCTGCTCATCTGCCCATAAAAAATACCAAAAGCTAGGTGACTTTATAGAAATTTCTTGTCTCCTTTTTGGAAGCTAAGAAGTCAAGAGTTAGTTTGATGAGCACATTCTTCCTGGCTTGTCTCTGACCAGAGAGAACAAACTGCTTTCTTGTCACGAAGGAGCCCATCTCATCCAGGACCACCACAACCACCGCCCAAAGGGTTACCTCTGAGCATGATCGCAGCACAAGTTAGAGCCTCAGCATGTGAATGGGAGCTGCAAAAACATCAAATCCATGGTAGTTTGTGGAATCTCTGGACATGGAGAGGACTTATGAGCTGCCTGTGACATGAGGCATCACTAAGGCTGCTGATGTTGTGGTCTGAATGTATGTGCACCTCTGAAAAGTTTATGCCAGCCTGAAGCACTCAGGGTGACAGTAAGAAACAGGGTACTTTGGGAGGTTATTAAGTCATGAGGTTAACAAAAGTGTCCTCACCCTTCGTCCTTTCCGTCCTCTCTGCCATTCAGGGACACGTAGATGGCACTATCTATGAAGACTATACATAGAATGAGCACATAATCTGTAGGTGCTTCGATTTTGGAATTTTCAGCCTTCAGAGAAATACATTCGTATTGTCTATAAATTACCTAATGTCAGGTACTTTGTTAGCAGCACAAGCACATGAAGAAAAAGGGTACCCAGCAGCAGTGTTGATAATGGCAGGGGGTCTTCTTACTCCTTCCGTAAATTCCCACACAAGCCATCAGTGCTACTAAAGCTGGGAAGAGAAGAAGGACTCCAAGTGCAAAGTTGTCACAGGACAGGGCATATAAGGAGGGCTGTATCTGGGCAAGTTATTATTCTACATCTTTCAGGACTTGCTCGCAAGATGCAGCGTTTCCTTCTGGTAGCCTACCATTGATCTGAGTGTGCGAACAGGTTCTACTCTCTCGAGCAGCCATGGCACACTTATCACAAGCAGCAAGCTGAGGCAAGAACAGGTGCTGTTAATGGAGCACACACTTTTGTGGTGAAATTTATCTCCAGTGAACTCTTTCTTCTCACTCTGTCTCTGCCTGACCCCTATTGATGTCTCTGTTCACCTACTGACTTCAACAGACTTCTGTCAAGTGCGTGGGCAGATCAGTTGCCTAATCTGACTCTTCTCAGTTTATTCCTGCTGTAGAGGAAGAAAACATGTGTGTTCCTTCTTAAAACCAAAGTAAAATCTCTTTGATGGAGGAAACGATTCTTGTTTTGTTTTGTTTTGTTTTTTTAAGTAAAATACTTTGAAAACAAATGCAAAAGGTGAAATCTTCTAGTCTACAGTGTAATATAAATGAGGCCAAATTATACAAAGAGAGGGGTTATTTGCTCTACTTAAAGTCAGCAAGAGCGGACATGAAAGCCAGGACTAGATAAGAGATGGAGCAAGAAGAGGAAAACACAAAGGAGATTAGTCAGGCCTGTGTATGAAGAGTCTCCTTCTGTTTGTGCAAGTTAAAGAGGATTTCCCATGTTTGATTTTTAGTTACAAGATGTAAAATTGTTTGGAGTTCTTTGAAAAAGTGATGGGGGGCAAGATGGAATTTAGAGCAGGGAAGAGTCAGCATGTAAGGACAAAAGTGGATGGCACAGCACCAGGGAACAAGAAGAGGGTGATCTGGGCGAGCATAGCAATCCATCAGGTCTGGAGAACTGACACTGACCGAGGCCATACTGGCGGCAATTCTGCTTCCTGCTCATAAATGGGATGAATAGATCTTAAGGGAAAGAAGGGCATCGTTGGGATGAAGGACTTGAGGGCAGGGGGCCACTTTGCTGACATTTTGAGCATATTTGCTCTGAAGGATTCATGTTAAACTCTGCATCTGGCAACAGGATCACTGGTTTCCTCTTGAGGCCCACGATACTGCCATCTTCTCGGATCTGTCCTAAGGGCTCTGGACCTGAATATTAGAGAAAATATAAGTGCTAACATGCCAGTGATGTTTGCTATGGTAGGAACATGAGAGCTCTGTTGTTTATGTCAAGGACAGAAGACAGCACATAAATCCACATCTCGGCTTAATGCCATTAGACTTCTGTTTCTTTTTTCTTTCTTTCTTTTTTTTTTTTTTTGAGACAGGGTCTCGCTTTGTGGTTCAGGCTGGCCCTGAGCTCAGCCTCAAACTCACACCACAGCAATCCTCCTGCCTCTGCCTCCCAAGTGCTGGGATGACAGGCGTGAGCCACCACGCCCGGCACTGTGGTATGTGGTACTGGTTGCTGCTGGGTGTGAGTCTCCATGCCCAGTATTGTTATGTGGTTACCGGGGATCAAACCTGGGTCCTTGCGCTTGCAAGACAGGCGCCGGAACCACTGAGCTATATCCCCGGCCCTAGACTTCTGTTTCTAAGATTGTGCCTTGTGCCAGCTATTGTTCTAAGCACCATAGGAACCACACACAGCAGTCCCTGAATTCAAGAAGTTAACAGTGTAGGAAAAACTGCATGGTTCACAAATGACTATGATAAAAGTCAAATAAGATACTCCATGGGAAAAACAGCGTAAAAAGTGTTATTAGAAAAGGGACATAGGCATTTACAAAACACATTTTGAAACTAACTCCTACCCACGCTGACAAAGAAAGAAACAAAGTCGTGTTTTCAAAGGGTGAGAAGCAAAGGCATTTTCTAACAACCTTCATGTGCAGCTTGACTGCTCTGAGAAATAATACATCCAAAAGTTTGCATTAAATCAGTGCTAATAAGGATAATAACTAGTGTTATCTTTCAAAAAAGATCTGAACATAGAATACATTATTTCATCTCTGAATTAAAATAATTCTTAAGGGAAATATTCTTTTTTTTTTTTCAGGTTTTTTGAGACAAGGTTTCACTTTGTAGTTCAGGCTGGCCCTGAGCTCAGCCTCCAACTCACATCACAATCCTCCTGCCTCTGCCTCCCGAGTGCTGGGATGACAGGCGTGAGCCACCACGCCCGGCACTGTGGTATGTGGTACTGGTTGCTGCTGGCATGAGTCTCCACGCCCAGTATTGTTATGTGGCTACCGGTGATCGAACCCGGGATCGAACCCTGCAAGACAAGTGCTGGAACCACTGAGCTATATCCCCGGCCCGGAAATAGTCTTATATATATGCGAAAAATAAGAACAAGATAGACTTATTTGCCTGATGTCATATGGCTGACTATTGTCACAGCCAAGACTAGAATCTTTTTGACTCTGAATTCCAGGTTGCCCTGCTGTGCTGCCCCTGGACAGCTTCAAGGATTAGTGGCATAGCCAACAATCAGAGTGAGAGCAACGATGTGAACTCTGTACATGGGGCTCAACTTCGAGCAGTGGCATGGATGGGTGGGTGTTTGCAGTTAGCAAACACTCTGGTTCAAAGCTTCTCTTTATCTCCTCTCCCCTTGTAAATATGATCTTTCTCAAAGTCTCCCTTTGTACCGTAATCTCTCTCTTTCATCTGCTCACATGGCTCCAACAACCCTCTAGAAGTTTTGATCTCCACTCTGCACCTCTTCAATCTTGTTCCAGGGATAAGAAGTACTATTCAAATGCACACAAGCCTCTCCATTTGTAGTTTCAAGATTCTTCTACATGAAGACAGTGTAGTGTTCCTAGAAGGCTTTAGAGGGGAGCTTGGTTATTAATTACACTGAGTCACCAGGTACAGAGTAGGGCAGTTGGGATACACCCCGTGTTGGGCAAGTACTCAGTTCCAAGTCCTTTTAATTTTGTCTCATTCATAACATGTGATTTATCTGTGTCCCTTATTTCCTGTTAGCACTGCTTTCAGTTAGCCCACTCCCTGGAATGTACCCTTAGAACAGTTTTCCTTTGTTCTCCTTAACCACAGCCTTTCCTTTTTATAGATATTTCAGAGGACAAACACTTGTTATTAGCTCCTTTTTGTGGTCCCCAGTGGCCTTTGTGTGAGGTGTGAACTTGATTGATGCAGGCCCTTGAGATGCGGGCCCTGCCATTTTGCCAGAAATTTGCCCTGTGGAGTGAGCTTCTATCCCTGAGACATTGTGTTTCATGAAAACTGCGTTTCTCCTCATCCCTTAAATATGTCATGCTCTCCCTTCCCATGGGCCTTTCCAGTGCCACCTGCTTACTTGGGACATTTGTCTTCTCCTTATTTGCTCTACTTTCAGATATTTTCCAGTTTCTCCTCTGGTGTTGGTTCCTCTGGAAGCCTTTCTGAGCCCTCCAAAGATGCCCGGGGTGCTGTGTTCACCCCGTCATTCCATGTGGTGGCCGCTGTTGTGGTTGCTTGCCTCTCCTCCCAGTATGTAGGTCCAGCAAGAGTGCAGGCCATGGGGCCAGGGAGTTGGTTCAGTGGTTCTGGCATCTGCTTTGCAAGTGCAAGGTCCTGAGTCTGATCTCTAGTAACCACACACCACAGTGCTGAGTGTGGTGACTCATGCCTGTAATCGCAGCACTCAGGAGACAGAGGCAGGAGGACTGCTGTGAGTTCAAGGTTGGCCTGGGCTACATAGTGAGCTCAGGATCAGTCTGAACTAAAAAGCGAGACTCTGTCTCAAAAAAAAAAAAAAAAAAAAAAAAAAAAGAGTGCAGGTCATTTTCCTGTCTTTTGTGAATTATTTCCAGCAAAGAACTTAACATTCTTGTTGAATGAATAAATAAAATCCCCATTGGGAGTGGTACTCTGAACCAGGACCTGTTATGATCCATTTACACATATACTTAATATTAATTTAATTATAAAAATATATTATTATCAACATGATGTAGAAAATGAAAATAAAGCCCAGCCAAATTAATTCAAAGTTCTGTAGCTAATAAATGACATGGTAAAAATTCAAACCAATCACCAAACCTACATGTTTAGTCGTCGTACTGAACTGCTACTCTGATGGTGGCGTGGAGCAGGAGGAGTCTGCTTGGTTAGACACAGGAAAGGGTGAGAAAGGGTGGCACAGGGCCAGCACCACACAAGACAAAAGACCCGAATAAGACCTAGACGGACACAAGCTCAGTGTCCTAGCCTCTCAATGACTTGATGGTTGATATCACACACCTCTAGCCTGATGTGTATTTATTATTTGCAGCTAGGTATCTATTTATATGTGAATATAATACATTTATAATACTGAAAGAACCACAATATAGTAAGAGCACGCTGTTTGCAGGCACTTTTACATGCTACCTCACATTTATTCATTTATTCTTTGTTTATTCTGGCATTGCAGATCAGGTTCAGCCTTCAGTTTGCTAGATGCTCTACCACCAAGCTAAATCCTCATTCGTCTTCTAACCTTTTGATAAGGTGATGAAATTGAGTTATTCGGGGCTGTGAAATGTGGTTTGCAAAGTCACAAAGATCTCAGCATGGATTCCTGGGGAGATGGCAGAACAAAAACAAATCAGTTTTTCCCGGTTTCAGACTCCAGACCTGGGACTGTGAAAACTTAGAGAATTACAGAAGGAGGGGAGCGAGGTCTGAAGGGAGACTGGAGCCACCGGGAGGTCTCAGAACGTACAGAACCTGGGGTCCTCCCACCGGAACCTCTTCCTCTGCCCTTAATTCCTGTCTTTGAATAAGTGCAGTCCTTATTCTTTTAGCAAATGCTACTGTCTTGAATACAGACCAGGTTCTGTGAAAGGTCTTGGAAAACTCCTGCCTGTACTAAGCCATGCTGCACATAGTTTCCCTCACAGAGCTAGACTTCGGTGACTCATCGGTCATTTCTTCATGGCCAGTGCTGTTGTTTTCTTGTGTTTGGATACAATCTCCCTTCAGGAACAGGGAAGCTTTCCACATGAGGACCGCTTTGCAAATCAAGTAAGCAGGTAAGCCGACAATACCTTCGGTCTGTGAGTGCTTGAGCAAGGCCTGTTCCTGTTAGCCCATACAGTGACCACACAAAACAGAAAATGAACAAAAATTAAAATGCATTATTGAATAAGGAGTCTGAGATGGTCAATATGTCTAGTGCTTGGCCTGTGATGAGCATTCAATTGAGTTTTTAAAAGAATTACTGTGTCTAGTTAGATTGTATGCTAAATCTAGAGACTTAATGTCATTAACTTTTAATTTGAAAGGAATCAATTATTCTGGAATTAAGGGAAAATCATCTATTTGAATATTTTGTAGGTTGAGGGATATTTGTAAAATAATATGGATTTGCAAAAGTTTCCCTCTTCCCACTCACAAGAGGTCTCTGTCCTTGAACATAAAATACAAATAACCCTTGTGCTGTTAATTATTGGCACATCGTACGGTTTTCAACCTAAGGAGATGGAGCAATGCATACACCCACAGAAGGTTACCCGTTAACAGGCATTGCCTGGGGGGTATAAGAGAGCTTCAGCAGGACCTCGGCTACTCCACCACCGCCACCGACAGTGAGGTAACCAGCAGCCATGAAGTGGGTGGTCACGCTTCTTTCAGTTTTCCTACTACGTATTACGGACTCCAGAACGCTGCATAAAAATTCATATGGAATAGGTGAGATACTTTAGGTTTTTGTCTTTTCCTATAAGTAAACTCTTAAAATTCTTAAATTTATAGTTAATTATTTGTCTTAAATTATGTATCACGTTTATTGTTCCACAGAGGAAAACTGTTCAACTGGGGGTTACATTTAAATAAAAGAAAATCTTATAATTTTACAAGTTTTATAAAATCAAAGCAGTGCTTAATATGATAATATGATCAATGAATGGTTTGTATAATCCAGGTTGAGTTTTTTGTACAGTATTTCATTGGTAAATACACCAACATACACACACACACACATATACATATACATATATATATATATATATATAACACCAGACCAGATGCCAGTCTCCTTCACCTATAAATGATTCTCCTTAGGCTCATAAAATAAATAGCATCTTTATTTTCTTTTTGGCAGTAGCGGGGACTGAACTTAGGGCCTTTACATCGAGATACTTTCCTAGTCCATTTTTAATTTGAGAGGGCATCCCCCTAAGTGGCAGAGGCTGTCCTCAAACTTATGACAATCCTGTCTCAGTCTCCCAGAGTGCTGGCATTGCATATTTTGCCACCATGGTGGATACATTAAGTCAGGACAATGGGTCATTACTTGACTGTCTGAAACAGAAGTACTGTGACTAGCATCTGGAAAGGCCATCTGTAGTAACCATTTGTAGGAGCATGTATGAAATATATTTTTAACCATTTGATTTCCAAGCCAATTGGAACATTAAAGTATAGGGGAAAATGAAACAACTGGAAACCTTGAAATCTAGACTTTAGTATTGGGTCTGTTGTAAATAATTCTTACAATTTTATTATTTAGTTTTCTCAAGTATAAAATTAAGATATGTGGACGGACTGCACCTTCCCCATTCTAGAGTCTGCAGCTCTCACTTGGGTATATTCATAAGTAACCATGCTTGCTTTCCTGTCAGTCACTGGAAGCAGCAGTTTTCATAAGTTTGTTTTGTTTCCAGCTTCCATATTGGATCCCTCCCAGTGTGCTTCAGAGATGAATTTGGTTGACGTGTAAGTTTTGCCAAAATAAATACACTTTATACATGCAAAGCAAGACAATTTTAGTTAGGTAATTGTATGAAATTGGATAGCTCTGTGAGTTTTGAGAGTACAAAAGCAAATAAGAAAAAATTTTAAGAAGTGATTTAATATCAAACATTTTGATCGTATGAATTAAAGAAGTTGAACTTTGGTCAATGCTTTTGACATTAACCTCTAGACTACTTGGAATTCCATAGAATAAACTAAATAACAGTTTAGGAACTGCAGAGTATTCTGATCAGTGGAATTGGCATATGAATTCAGGAGTTTTCTCATCTTCATCAGAAGTATTAGGGTTCTAGTATAGTGCTCTTTATTCTGCATATTGTTTAAATCTGAGTAGCAAACTATAGGAGGAAAGATAGCCTAGTTTGTTATCTCTTGGAAGGCAAGTGGTGCTCTGAATGCTGCTCCATATTTCTGAAATGTCTAACAGGGAGCCTGCGGGCACGGGCCTCTGCTCCTGCGGGCACACAGGAATCAGGGCACACACTGCTTTGAGTCAGTATGGATGCCATGGTCCTGGGCAGAACTCCACTGTGCTCAGAGTAAGACAGACAGAGGGTTAACAATTATGTCTTTGCTTAACATTTAAAAAATAAACTGAAAAGAATATACTTATGGATATATTAAAAGAGTGGGTGTCTGATAGAGAGGAGCCATTCTTTGGGAAATCCACTTCTTTTTAATAGTACACATATATTTATAGGGAAAGATGACCCAAAAGGACTGGGATTTCTTTCTGGATGACTAGAATCTAGTTTTTTAGTACAGGTCCAAATAAAAGCAGAAAACAAAAGGAACTGTACTTCAGGAAAAAAAAGCTTGATATGAATTGGTTCCTTAGGAATTCATGCATTTTAATTTCAGAGCTACCATATTTTTTGCTCAATTCATCCAAGAAGCCACTTATGAGGAAATAAGCAAAATGGTGACTGATGTAGTCAAGAAACACACTGACAGTGAGCAGCCCACGGAATGTTTCGAAAACCAGGTAAGTGAGTAAAACTCGAGGCACGCTGCAATGCCTGACCAAAATTTAGCACATGAAAGAGAAGACGTGGGAGAGAGTATGCTTTAATATCTCAAGAGCTGTTGTGCAAAAGGGGTTTGAATAATTTGGAAGCCCTAGAGAATACAGATGAAAAACATGAGTGGTTACAATAACCAGAAACATGGTGGCTAAGGCAAGGGCCCAGAGTAAGACTGTTGGAGGGACTACAGGCATGCCATTCTTAAAGCTTTGTTTCCTTACCTATGACACCAGAGCTAACACCAGGTCCAATTCAAACTTGCCAAGGAGATTGGTATAATAATAGTAAGAATACAGAGTGGCCAGCATTCTGCTACAGACTGCTCCAAACACACTGATGATCAAGTGATATTCCCATGTGGAGGACAGCCTGAGGAGGCAGAATGGTTGTTCAGTGAGTCCAGACACTGGCCAGTTCTCACTGGTAGCATTCATCTGTGTTTGTGAAGAGTCACTGACTAAGTCTTTCTCATAACTCTAGGAGTTTGGGGCTAATATTCCAACTGAGGAAGCCCAAAAGAAGCTAATAACAGAACCAGGATTTAAACCAGGCCCTCTGGCCCCAGTGCTGATGTCTTCAGTGGCTTCATTACACAACAGTAAATATGGGGCATACAGCACATGGTTAGGCTTGCCAAGTTTGCAAAATAATAATAACATCAAAACAAATACTCTGTTAAGTATAAATTTTACTTTCTTTTCTTTAAACAGTGATGTGGGTTGAATCCAGGTCCACAGACAAGCATTCTGACACTAACCTATATGCCCAGGAAACTGCCTTTTTAATTTTTTTTATTTTCACACTTACCATCCAATTGACTCAGCCTCCCAAGTATCTTGGATGACAGATATGGATCATCATGCTTAACAAATCTTAATTTCAGATGAACAATGAACACTTTTTTAAAAGTATAAAGTCATCTCAGTATGCAAGCTCAATAAATAGTAGTTACTGTTGTTTATTTATCTCAGTGTAAACATGAACTGCATATTGATTGGAGATATGCAACTATAGAACAGAATGTCTAGAGAATCCATGTGACTGAAATGCGTGGAATGCCCTGGGAGAGCTGTCTTTTAAGATATAAAGTGTTTTCCAACTCTGAGATTTCTGAATTAATAAAAATTCCTGTTTGGTACCTATATTTATGGCTTTTTCTGATAATCCTTTAAAATTTATACAAATTATGAGACTATTTTGCCAACTGCAGCTTTATGTCCAATTAGAAAGTCAAGGGAATGTTACAGACTAGTGATTTATCATTGTGAAGTTAAAGTTTCATTATGTGAAATAGAAATTAGAAGTGTTAATTAAGATTTTAGTTTTCCGAGATCAGTAAAACACAGATATTTCTTGGGGGCTTTCTTTAAAATAGTGCTGTCTTCATCAAAGCATCAAAGAAGGACTCGTGCATTTTAAATCTTTTGAACTGATTCTATAATTGTGACCAATCAAAAGTTTCTTTTGTATTCCATGTTGAAATTTTTTTTTTCTTACTAAAAACAGTGTTCCATTTTAGATCAATGCCTGGTCATAAGAAAGCTACATGGAATAAATATCTATTTCAGAAATATGGCTTACATAAAAAGAGAAAGTTTACATATCCCTAGATCAGATTGTTGAAAACATAAAAAGGAAAAGTAAAATAATTTAAAATTGAAGGAGAGAGACATAGAGAGAGACCTTTTCCATTTAAAATAAAAGCAATTTGTCTTCTATTCATGTTTATTACTCAACTTTGGAAATTGAAATTCCATTTCCCGAAGGAAAGCAAGAAAGCTGTGTTATCAGATCGACGCTAAATATATTGACATTATAAGGGAAATCTCTTTCTTTCCTGATTTTGGGTAGTGGAAATCTTTTCATGTGTTTCATAGAATTTTTTAAGTTAAGTTGATTGTTTTTCACTGAAAATAAGCTTTCTTAACAGCTGTCTGCGTTTCTGGAAGAAATCTGCCACGAGGGGGCGATGGCTGAGAAGTACGGACTGGCAGGCTGCTGCGGCCGCAGCGGAGAGGAAAGGCACCAGTGTCTACTGGCGCGGAAAAAGGCGGTTGCAGCCTCCGCTCCACACATGCACGTTCCAGACACGGTCACGAGTTGTAAAGCTTACGAAGAAAACAGGAAGATGTTCATAAACAAGTAAGGGAAGCCCCAGGATGGGAGCAGTACAAAGTAGAAGGTAGCGTTTCTACGAAAAAGTCGAACGGAGTAAGCACTGAGGCTGCATCTGGGAAGGTCTTTGCGCGGCGCTTAGAAGAGGGTCGCACGTGCTCTGTGCGCACCTGCGAGACAGCCCTGCGGCGCGCGAACCCCTCAGCTCTGCCTGCGCTATCAGGGGTCCAGCTCTCCCCATTTTACCTCCAGCAAGAATATATTCATTTTGCACAAAATGATTCCATCCAGAGCCAAATATTGATAGATTGTGTTTACCAAGTTGCCTGGAAATTCTAAAAAAAAAAAAAAAAAAAATTACAGAGCCATAGTTTAGAAAGATAAAGAAGTCTAAGGTGTCTGTGCACCTGGGATACTTGTAGGAACAGGTGTCCGTTGCGCCAAAGGTTAGATCAATGATTTTCAGCAACTTTGGTATTGCTTTCCCTTCCTCTCCATTGTTCCCCGTTTTCTTATTTCATTAATGAGCAACTTAAAGGATGGTAGGTTGAGACAGCAGGGTGAAGGCTCACGCCTGCTCCCTGCACAATCGGACCCACGTTTGCTGTTATGGAAATCTGCATCTGGCTCATCACGTCCTCTGTCTTCTGCGCTGTTGCAATCTGGGAAGAGCCCCTCCCCCTAGCTCTGCAGAGGAGAAAGCCCGGGCGGGTGATTCTGTTCTGCATTTGAGTAGGAGAGTAGAGCCCGGGAGTTTGCTGTGCTTAGCAGAGTCTGGCTTTGCCCCGTCCTCGGCGCGTTTGAGGAGGCTGACTGGGAAGAATCATTATAATATGAATCGCAGCATTCAAAATAAAACCGGGTCGTGCGTGTTAGCTCTTTTGTCCTCCTGAAGATACTTAGTGAGCCTTTTTCTGATAACATCTGGAAAGGAAGGGCCACGTTTCTCTAAAGAACACAGTAAAGAAAATGACCGATTTTTTGCTGCTATCTGAATCTTTAAATACCAGAGCCCAGCTCGGAGCTGTCCTCGTCTGGCTGTAACAGGGCTGCGCTCTCGCTCTCTTCGCCCCGCAGGTACATCTATGAGGTGTCCAGGAGGCATCCCTTCCTCTACACACCCACAGTGCTCTCTCTGGCAGCTCGCTACGCCAAAATCTTCCCGTCGTGTTGCAAAGCGGAACACTCTGCTGAGTGCTTCCATACAGAGGTATTACGTTCGCATGAATATCTGAAACAGTCTGGATGTCATTTTCAGAACAGCATACTTCAAAGCTCTGATGTTGTGTGAAAAATTGAACTTGCCATTTTTATTTATTCACCCATTCATTTAGCCACAATAATTATGCAGGAAGGAGATTTGGTGGAATAAGGAGGAAAAGATGAGTGTGAATGAAATTAAGCAGAAAGGGGAAAGACAAGGTGGGAGAAGGTGATAGCAAATGTTTACACTGTTCTTATGACAACTGTGACAAATGCTTTATATTCATTGCCATTTGAGTCCTTAGAATTTTAGGTGCTTTCCTGTCATTTAACAAATAAACAGGATCAGAGAAGAAAATAGCTTCCTTGGGCTCAGATAGCTTGTGTAATAACTATAATGAACAATTTGCCACCAAAAGTCTCATGTAATTGCTAAGACTCATGACTTTTCCCAGTGTCAGGCTGTGACATAATCTTATTTTTTGGAATAGAGCAAAATTCAGCATGCTTCAATGTATCTTAAAACTATATAAAAGTTTACCCATGAGATCAACATCAAAAGTTTTGCTTTGAAGTATTTTTAATAAATCTGGTTTACATAGATATGTAGAAAGTAAACTAAAAGAATGAATGAGTAAATAATGTTCTGTAACTGTGTATGGCATTTATAAATTTTAGCAGAAAAAACATTTTATGGACTTCATGATATACTTATTGTTTCCTCATCATTACAGTTTACCAAATATAAGCTTTTTAACCCATTATTTCTTCTACATTCTAGGGAGCATTAATTACAAAAGATTTAAGAGAAAGCAGCCTGCTAAATCAACATGTATGTGCAGTGATAAGAAATTTTGGACCCCGGACCTTCCAAGCCGTGTAAGTTTAAGCTTTCAATAGAGAGACGGTTGATGTTGATTACACGTCTCTCAGACGGTGTAATGCTGTCTGGCCTCTTGGATTCCCTCTCCCCATTGTTGCTCTGATGGAGACAGAAACCTTTGTGAAGGCTGCTGGAATTAAAAATCATGAAATCTTGCCAGACAGGAAGGAAGCCAATGGACTTCTGTTGTTTAGTGTTTCCTAGAGCCTCCCTCAGCCAACGTGTAGTAGAAAATTTTAAAGTGCATAGTATCTGCCTACTGTTTGGAAAACTCATTATGTTTCTCATGCAGTCCAACTATAGCTCCTCATTAGACCATGCTTTTCTTGCTCCTCTGCAAAGAAGGTCACCTTTTGCTGAGAATCATCGAAAACATGCGATTTAGCAAATCCTTATATTAATTGTATTTCGGTCCTGCTCTAAGCTCACTGTGTCAACTGTTGCTCCCTGTTAAAATATTCCCTTGAGACAGTAGTATTGGAGCTCACCACATGGTGAGTAGAAAAACGTAAAGTACATAACTGGTTTAAAGTGCTACTTACTCTTTTATCATGCAATATTTCTAATATAGGAAAAATCTGAGCTCCCAGAAAGCAGTGCATTCAAAGTTTGTTTGTTTAAAGAAACATTAAAACATTGGATACAGCAGACACCTACATCAGAGTTTTGAGTCATAAAAGTAGTTCCACAGACCACATAAAATATTTCTTGGAAAAGGTTAGATTTATTATTTAGCTACCTCCCACATCTATTAAAAATTTAAAGACTGATTCATAAACTACTTTATCTTAGTGATAAAATATAACTTAACATCTGATTAGAGTGAGTTTAAAATTTACCTGCAATCATTAAAGTTAAATATTCTAAATTTACAAAGAGAACCCATCTTTACCAGTAGTAAGAGCATCTCAATCTGCTCAAGTGAGCAACAGCCTCACGCAGGCATTGTGCAACATTTAATGAAATAGCAGCAGGAGCCAGAATTCTTCTTTCTGTTTCCTCCTGGCACCGCGTGTCTCAGCATGATGACGTGTCAGGAATGCTCAGTTTCTCTTTCCTCTTCCATTCTGAAAAATGATGATCATTCTCACGGAATTTTCTAGTCCTTAATTGTTTACATTTTAAATATGTCTTAGGCTTATCACTTATCCACTTATTACAATGGTTCAAATGCTCAGCATCAGGGATGAAAATATAAAGACAGAATTTATATTACTTCCCAAGGAAAGGTTAAGAAAAGGTAAATTACTTTCAGTTCATTTTTAGGCCCAGATTATAATTCGCAGAGCTGCTGACTTGAAAGATAGAGCAGAAATTCAAGTTTACACAAGGCACATTTCCTTTCTTTTTAAACACCAGCACATTTTAGTTCTTTCTCTTTGAAACTTAAGCTATAACGATCCTCTAATAGTGCTGCTGCATTTTGATTGTTAAATATTCTCCCACCCTCTGGGCACAGAACTGTTACAAAACTGAGTCAGAAGTTTCCGAAAGCGAATTTTTCTGAAATCCAGAAACTGGTCCTGGACGTGGCCCACATCCACGAGGAGTGCTGCAGAGGGAACGTGCTGGAGTGCCTGCACGATGGGGTGAGGAGTCTTGCTTCGGGACGATGACCTATTTCCTCTTGCTTTTATGCCTCTTTTGTTTTAAAAGCCAAAAGGCTGTCTGGCCGGGGTCAGCCATACGATGCTCATCCGGGCATCAAGTGAGTGGTAGACTTCTGGACAGTACAGTGTAAACCGTGTCTCCTCCTGGGCCTCACTTCAGGGCGCTCCCGTGTTGAGAGACAAGGGCTGGTCCACGTGCGGGAGGATGCCGTCTCTCAGAGGCAGCTCGGGGAAGCTCTTTAAGGCTTCCTTTTTCCTAGCTGTATGTTGTTTCACCTGACAAGTAAATATTGAACGCGTCCTATTGTAAGCCGCTGTGAGAGATATTTGTTAGGAAGGCCTCAGTGCACCCCGGGGAATTTACAGTTTGATAGAAGACAGTGACTCGTTGGAGTGGCTTTTGGGTCTGTTAAATGTGTTATTGGCCCTTCACATGAAATGCATTCTGTCCTAGTGGGTGGAGTGAACCGCAAACACGAGACGTGAGAGAGATGTGTGAATCACGGGGTTCAGGAGAGTTGCATAACAGAACCCCAGTGCCCCAGCATCAGATTGCTGGCTGTGCCAAGTCAGAGGGACAGAGGAGAGTGACTGCTTGGGTAACATCTCGGGCGCCTGGGGCTGCTCAGGAGAAGGCCACCCCGAATCCTGCCTCTGGTCTCCCTGTCCACCGCGTAGGCCTTGAGGATGGGAGGGTCAGCCCTGCTGATCCCTGAGCACAGCCTAGTGGATGTGAACGAGGACTGGGAGGGGCTGTGGGGGCCTTGGAAGAATTTACCCCTCGTTAGGGACGGTAGAAGGGGCTATTTCATGTTTCTTTGAGAACAGTGTTCACATATTCAAATGACAAGCTTGTTGATTTTCAATTATTTTAATAACTCGATTATAAATATGTGAAGCTCAGGACCACGTCTTCCTTCAAAGTGGAATTGTAAATTTCAGTGTGTTCGGTCGGGTGGATCTGGACCCCGAGTCACTGGCTGGAAACGCCCCCTCACTCCCTAGGACCCAACACCCTTGCAGGTCCCTGTCCTCACAGCGCCCTCTGCAGGACGCACGCGGTCCATGCAGCCGGCGGGAGGGAGCGGAAAGCGTTTCCTCGATTTGCCTTGCCGGCTTCCGAAGGCGGGGGCAAACCCGAGCATCCGTACAAAGGGTGGTCGGGCTCAAGCGGCGGGTTCTTTCTCCCCTTGCCCTGAAGGCTTCCTATTACATCAGTGGAGTTTAGCTGAAAGCTGGGAGGAGGAGTGGAAGACGCGGCAAAGGGAGGGCCTGAGGCGAGGCCGGAGGAGAGCGCTTCACTTGGTCTCCGCGTTTCTCCCCAGTAGTTCCTGGGCTCCGCCCTAGAGAGAATGAAGCCCAAGTTTACATTTTGTTCCCCCCCCCCCCAGGAGAAAATAATGTCGTACATCTGTTCTAAGCAAGACATTCTGTCAAGCAAAATAGCAGAATGTTGTAAACTGCCGCTGCTAGAACTCGGCCACTGCATAATCCACGCGGAAAACGACGACACGCCTGCGGGGCTCTCCGCAGACCTGAGCCGGTTTCTGGGAGACAGGGACTTCGGGCGACTTTCCCCAGTGGAAAGAACAATGTTCCTGGCCAGGTAAGTGAACGGCGTCCAGCCCTGGCTCTGGAGGCTGAGCTCTGTGCCCTGGGAGGGAGGTGCGGGCCACCGGGCGCTGTTGGCCCGAGCACTGGACTCGGGGCGGGACCTGGAATGCGCGGGCTGTCACGACCGCTGTGAACTGGCCTCGTCTGGAAGATATATTTTAAGAGCACTGTCACTCTGCATGGATTAGTCCTATGGAAATAATTACACTTTCAAATAGATTGTAGATATTTTACAGTGAAAAGTGCTCACGGTGAAGAATTTGCTGTTCTGCTCTGCATGGTTAGAGTTTTTCTTCAAAGTATATCTCAGTAGATCAAGCTAGACGGAAACTCTTATTGGAACAATTTATTTGCTATTTATAGAAAATAAGGTGGTTTTTTTTTTTTTTTTTGAAGTAAAAACATGTTTAGAGGCCTTTGCAGAACAGTAATTTAGATGTAGTGAGGCCCAAATGTAATCCCAGCACTCAGGAGGCTAAGGCAGAAAGATCACCATGAAATTGAGGTCAGCAGGTTGGAGCCCAAGATCAGTCTGAACTACATAGCAAGACCCTGCCTCAAAAGCAAACAAAACCAGTGCCCTGCTGTAATGCAACTGGTAGGCGATATTCTTATTCTGTTTGCCTTTAAGGGAAAACAAGCAGTCGAGTTAATACATTTTCCTTTATCACGTGTGTCCATGAACACTGTTAGAGGAGGGCACTAAACTCAATAATCTCCAAAGGTCTTTCTCAATTTAAGAGTCTGATTCTGACACTGTAATAAAAATGATGGTCCAATTTTCTTTTTTATATTCTCTGAAGACATTAGTTTTTTGCTGCATTAAAATTAGACGTTTAGACATTCTTTGCCAAGAGCAAGGAGTGGATTTAAGAGTCACTTTATTAGCTGTAGAACTAAATACAGCCAGAGGCCAGGGAGTTAGCTTAGTGGTTCCGGTTCCTGTCTTGCAAGTGCAAGGACCCGGGTTTGATCCCCGGTAACCACATACTATACTGGACGGGGAGACTCACCCCAGCAGCAATCAGAACCACATACCACAGTGCCGGCCGTGGTGGCTCACTCCTGTAATCCCAGCACTTGGGAGGCAGAGGCAGGAGGGTTACTGTGATGTGAGTTGGAGGCTGAGCTCAGGGCCAGCCTGAACCACAAAGCAAGACCCTGTCTCAAAACACCAAAAAAAAAAAAAAAAAAAAAAAAAAAAAAAAAAAAAAAAAAAAAAAAAAAAAAAAAAAAAAAAAAAAAAAAAAAAAAGAACTAAATACAGTCAATTTCTATAACTTGGAAATACAATTGGTAAATTGGAGAGCTACCTTAAAGTTTACATATCTATACACATGTAAAGCTGTTTGCATAATAGAAGTGATTTTTTTTCTAATAGAAACCTGCCAGACCTCTGGCATCAGAGTGGCCAGTGAGCCACCCAGGGCAGCTGCTCTCGCCCACATGCTACATTAGCGGCCCTCCGCTCTGGGCCCACTTCCCCGTCATTTCCATCTTTCTTTGTCCCTCTTCTTTGGTTTATCACTGCCTGCGAAACAAGCACTGTGTCTTGTCTAGTTGTCTTTGTCTCCCTAACATGTGCTTCGAGACAGCAGGTATTGTGTCTGATGCCACCTAGGCTCCTTAAAATCATGTTGGCATAAAGTGAGCACTGAAGACATACTTGTTGAGTGAATGAACATAAACTCCACAATTGAAAAAGCTGAAGTGTGATGCAAAAGAAAATAAAATATCATTTTACAGGACAATTTGAGGAATTATAGTCTGTATTGATAATCACAGAATTTAAATTATATTTGCTGTCCAGCTTTATTTATTTGATTTTGAGCTTGTCCCCTTTCCTCTTCCTTCACCCCTCTATATATCTACATGTACATTCATTTTGTTCTGAGTTCCCATAACTTATGATACTTTTATCCACTTATTTTAGTTTTATTTATGAATATTCACGGAGACATACTGATCTTGCTGTCTCAATAATACTAAGAGTTGCTAATGGATACCAGGAGCTGCTGGAGAAGTGTTTGCAGTCTGAAAACACTCTTGAGTGCCAGGATAAAGGGGTGAGTTGCTCTAGAATTTTAGAAAGCATCTGAAAACCTGGACTGCTCTCCCTCCACTGAAAGTGCTGTTTGGGCTGGGGGTGAGGCTTGGGGGAGAGTGCTGGCCTGTTGTATGTGAGGAACTGGGTCCTGTTCCCAGCAACACCACAAATAAATGAATAAATAAATAAGCTTTTTCAAAGCCTCCTGTTATAAGAAGACAGCTGGATACACCTATGAGGGGTAATCTAGATATTAAGTAGCTGTTAATTAGTAATTGGTGACTATTGATTTACCTAAGATAAAAATGTTGATCAAAAGTTTTTTGATGCATAGTATAAATATTCATTTTTGGACAGCTTTGGAAAGAGAAGAATTTTGCACAGAAAGAACTGTTACCTTTTGTCCAAAAGTTGAGTCCTGCCACCAAATAATTTTCTGAGTGACAGGGTTTTCCATTTAGTGTTCCCCAAAGTCCATTTGCTGTATTTCCTCAAAATTCGTGCTTTACCATCTTTAATATTTAGAAAGCTTCTAAGATTGGATTCATAATAGAATAAAAGATTGGTCAATTTTATATTCAAAGTTATGTGACAACAAAGAGAAATGTTTGTAATGATGCTGCATTTTCAGGAACAAGAGCTGCAGAAATTCGTCCAGGAGAGCCAGACAATGGCAGCGAGAAGCTGTGGCCTCTTCCAG
>PVIR01004770.1:0-76531 GCA_004026965.1 Petromus typicus | reverse complement strand
TGGGTGTGGAGACCCACGCCCAGCAGCAACCAGTACCACATACCACAGTGCCGGGCGTGGTGGCTCACGCCTGTAATCCCAGCACTCGGGAGGCAGAGGCAGGAGGATTGTGATGTGAGTTTGAGGCTGAGCTCAGGGCCAGCCTGAACCACAAAGCGAGACCCTGTCTCAAAAAACCTAAAAAAAAAAAAAAAAAAAAGTACTCATCGGCCAATTATTTATACAGGAAGTACTACAACTCAATAACTTTTTAAAAACCCAAATTGGACTGAGGATTTAGCTCAGTAGCATTGCACCTGCCTTGCAAGTGCAAGGTTACAAATTAGATCCCCAGTATGAGGGGTTGGGAGGCTGGAAAAAAAGAAAATGATCAAAGAATCTGAGTAGATATTTCTCTAAAGATTTATAAATAGGGGCCGGGGATTTAGCTCAATGGTTCCAGCGCGTTTCTTGCAAGCAGAAGAACCAGGGTACGATACCGGTAACCACATACAATACTGGGTGTGGAGACTCATGCCCAGCAGCAATCAGTACCACACACCACAGTGCCAGGCGTGGTGGCTCATGCCTGTAATCCCAGCACTTGGAAGGTAGAGGCAGGAGGAATGCTGTGATGTGAGTTTAAGCTCAGGGCCAACCTCAACTACAAAGCGAGACCCTGTCTCAAAAAAAAAAAAGGATGAGTGAATAAATGAGTATAAATAAAGGCTGATGGTGTAGCTTATTGGGAAGGTTCTGGGTTCCAACTCTAATACCATTCCTCCATTTAAAAAAGAAAATATTCAGTGATAAGAAAGCCCACACTATAACATGAATGAATCTTAAAAACATGCTAAAGTGAAGGGAGCCAGGGAGAAGACTGTTTCTGATTGCACTATACCATATTATTTCAGTTACATGAATGTGCAGAATAGGCTAATCCACTATTATGACATCTATATCTCCCCCATAAAGCCTCATGTATTTGGAGAGTGATTTGATTGTGGGGTATTAATCAGTGGATTCACTCACTGGAGAGCTCAGTAACTAAATGTGCTGTTTGGAGGTGGGGCCTGACTAGAGGCAGTCCCTGCAGCGTGACCCAGAGGGTGTATCCTTGTGCCTTGCTCCTCCCTTCTCTCTGCTTCCTGGCTGCCAGGGATTGAGCATCATTTCCTCCACCAGGCTGCTCAGCATTTCATAATTTGGTGAATTTTAGGTATATAAATCGTATCTCAAATAAGAAGCTTTGAAAATGAGGATAAATCTACCCCCAGAACAACTTCATGAATTTACTGAGATAGAATATGACATTCAATTAATATTCATGCTATTTGGATGCTACAAAAATCAAGTCAAGACATAAAAGGAATCTTCCTATTTCAAGGACATAAATGGAGATGATAAACTTCACAGGCCTGCATTCCGAATTTCTGTGCCAGTTCCAATTAGATGATCCTTCAAGGGATAGAATTATTTTCAGTTAATGGTTTGCCAACTTACTTTATTTGAGGTAGAAATCTGAGAATAAGAGTTTTGTGGTTGGCAAGTTAAGACTTGTAACCTGCTGAGTTTGAAACTGTAAAAATAATGTCATCTTGGTTCCCTTTTAGCCTTTTACTTTTCCTCCCTCTGGGCTACTCAGACAGAAATGAAGAGGCTTTTCTAAAAGGAAGAGGGTAGAAGACTGAGTGTCATTTGTCCGGGCATGCCAAGATACCAAGATTCCCTTCACTGCACGCACTGCCATACTTTCACCTCCCATGCCTGGCTCAGGGCATAGCTGTTTTTTGTTTCAAGTGGGCTTGGCAGTTTTATCCAAAGATCCTTTGGGGCTGATGTGTAGTTTACCATGTATAAGGAGGCCCTGGGTTCAATCCCCAGCACTCTGCCACAAATTAATAACAAAATCAAAGATCCTTTTAGGATAAGATGATCCCCTAAATACATCTTCTACTTTCAAAATGTCCTTTAATTGAAAGTGATTGAGAGAACATATGCACAAGATCCACACTATGATTTTAAAAATCTAATATCTTACTCTAGTATCACTTATTTATCATATTCATTACTGAACAACTATTTCAAAACTTAAGTGTGAAAAATGCCCCCAAACCTACAATGTAGTATTAGACTATATTTTTTGGTTTTGGTGGGGTTTTTTATTTTTTTTCTCTTTTGAGACAGGGTCTTTGCACTCTTCTTAATAGAATTGCAGACAGAATTGGTGAGAAATTATAAAAGACACCCTAAATTATAAATTAGGAAGAAAGTACTCTGTAATTCTCACACAGAGCCATTTAAGCAGCCTAGAAGATGAAAACTTTAAACAGACACACAAATATTCTCCAAAACTAAACAGGAAAGGACAACCAACCACCCTTCATCTGGAGGTCTTGTCTGACTGGAGCCCAGAATGTCTTTGTTGCTAGTTTAGGCCTGGGCAAACTACACTGGCAACACAGGTGGGAAAATTCAGCTCTTTTCTTTCTTAATGGGAAATTCACCTAAGGCCTTGGCTTTTAAGTGGATATTACAAACACCAAAAACATCAATTAGTTCAATCTTGTCCATCTTAGGGAACTGAGAACAGAAATTATGCCTCCCCCTCCTGTGTTCTTCATCATCAAATTAGCTACTGATTAGCACACCAATTAAAATTGCTCAAAACAAGCACAACACCAACAGTTTCGATTTTTACAGTAGATCTCAGAGGCTAATGAGCTCAATAGGTTAATCATCTAAGAAGCTTATTCCAAGCATCAATGTTGCCATGTTAAAATGACATGGCACCTCTTTCCAAAAGCCTAGTCCTAAAAAAAAGGTCAATGAGAAACATTTCAATAGTACTACAGTTTCTTGTAAAAAGTACTGGATGGCTTTCTGAGATTTAATAATTAGAGGTAATTGAGGTCTTGCTTCATTGATTTATCTAATTCCCATAAATATCATTCCCTGTCATGTAGCCTCATGTGGCCTCCTGAGCACTGCTGAGTCCCTAGGGTACTCAGACTTCTTAGCTGCAGAGGTTTTTCTGGTACTGGGCATCAAACTTGGGACCTTGTATTTGTGACATAGGTGCCAGAACCACTAAACTAACTCCCCAGCATATCTTTTTGTGTATATGTGGTACCAGGGATCGAACTCATGACCTTGTGCTTGCCAGGCAGGCAGAAGCACCACTAAGGTATACCTTGGGCCCCCAGCTACAGGAATCTCTACTCTTTGGGCTTCTAGTGTCCTTTTCCTCCTTTGGGTAGTCATTTTTCCTTTGAAGCATTCTTTTTTTTTGCCTTTCAGCCTAGTCACAACTTATAGTTAATCTAAAATGGTTTATACATGGTAGGAGTAAAATATGTGTTGAATAAATTAAGAATTGCAGGCTTCAGCCCAAGCTCAAGCCTCCTTTGTACTCTCTCTTAATCTTTAAATATGAAGTCTTGCCAGATAAGTGGTGCATGCCTGTAGTTTCAGTACTTAGGGGGCTCAGGCATAAGGATTGCCATGAGTTTGAGACCAGCCTGGGCTACACAGTGAATTCAAGGTCAGGCTGAACTAAGTGGTAAGACCCCATCTCAAAAACACCTGAAAACCAAAATAAGTCTCTATAGCAAACCTAGATCAGATGAAAAAGTCACTAACCAGTAGAAACTTGCAAGTGCTCTGTGCCCACTGTGAGCCTTGCTTTTGGAAAGCAACAATAGTGTGAAGAACTGCATGCCTGGCACCAATTCCCTACATTATGACCTGGTAGTTTATCCCACTCCAGAGAGACAGCATATTTCTTCATTGCTGACTTTTGGGTTGGGCCACATGACTGGCACTGGGCAAAAGAATGAAGCTGAAGAGACAGGGTGCCTGTTCCATGGTTGAGCCTGAAGAGGCCTCTTCTGTGTATGTTTCCTCTCTTGTATTTTTGTGGTCACCATGAGAACATGCCCTGGCAGTTCTCTGGTCCAGGGACAATCAGGAATTCATTCAGAGATGCCAGAGCTGGCCCTAGACCTGCGGGGAGAAGTGAAAGTGCCCAGCCAGGACCAGCCCAGATCCACTAAATCTCAACTGCATACCACGAATGAAAACAAACAACTGATCACTTTAAGACACTGGGTGTTGAGGGTAGTCTGGTAAGCAGCAAAAACTGATAGAACAAGCTTATTCAAGATTTAGATCTGAAAAGTCACACATATCCCCAACATTATTATCCAGCAATCTAACAGAATAGTGACGATGATAATAACACTAGCTAAAATAATAGTTGCTAACATATATCTACACTATGTCTTAAGCATTTTCCAGGCATTAACTCATTTAACTTATTACTAGCTCCCTTGTGCAATAATTAATTATATTAAATATTAATATATAATGTATTATATATTATTATATCATACATTAATACATTTATATATTATATAATTAATTATTATTATTAAAATAATTATGAAAAAGTTTCTGATCGTAGAATTTATGAGAACATAGTAGAGACCTTCCAATTATTTGACAACTATTTGCCTCTATTACTGTTGTTTTAATGAGATGGGGACTTGACATGTGGCACAGGCTGGTCTCAAACTCCTGAGTGACAGCTCTCTGCCTGCCTCAGTCTCCCGAATAGCAAGGATTATGAACATAAGCTACAAATATGATAGATACAAGTATATTTGTCGTGGACAAACGGACATGATGGCATATGCCTTTGATAGCAGCACTCTAGGAGGCTGAAGAGATAGAATCAAAAGGTTGAGCCTGACCTGGGCAACTGTCTGATTCTGTCTAAAAAATAAATAATTAAATAATTTTTTAAAAATTTTAAAAAGAAGGCTGGGGATGTAACTCAGGGTGAAAGTCTGAGTTAATTCCCCAATACTACACACATACAGAGTATTTGTCAAAAATAATTAATATAATCATTATCAAATAAAATCTGTAACTTAAATCTCTTTAGTTTTTCCTGAAGATGCTACTCTGATTCCAGGACACTATCTATCACATTACATTTAGTTGTCCTATTTCCTTAGGTACTGACAATCTTAGCTCTCTCCTCTCTTGAATTTTATTTAGTGTATTTTTTTTTTATCATTTGTGTATCATACAATTCACCCATATGAAGTGTACAACTCAGTGGCTCCTTCTATACTCACAGAGATATATAATTATCATCTGAACATTTTAGGATGATTTCATTACACTAAAAAGTTCTGTATCCTTTAGCTAGTATCCCAACCATATCCCTGCTCCTCTAGGCCTTGATGTACTTTCTACATTTTATAAATTGTCTAGTACATGCATTTCATATAAATAGCTTTATTGAATGTCATCCTTTGTACCCAGCTTCTCTCATTCAACATGTTTTCAAAGTTTAACCTTGTCATAGTATGCATACTTAATTTGTATAGCTAAAAAATAAAAATTCCTTGTATCTATATACCTCCTGTTTACTTCTATTTTTTTTTTTTTTAAGGTTTTTTGAGACAGGGTCTCGCTTTCTGTGGTTCAGGGTGGCCCCGAGCTCAGCCTCAAACTCACATCACAGCAATCCTCCCGCCTCTGCCTCCCGAGTGCTGGGATTACAGGCGTGAGCCACCACGCCCGGCACTGTGGTACGTGGTGCTGATTGCTGCTGGGCGTGAGTCTCCACGCCCAGTATGGTATGTGGTTAACGAGGATCGAACCTGGGTGCTTGCGCTTCCAAGACAGGTGCTGGAGCCACTGAGCTAAACTTCCAGCCCCATACCTCCTGTTTACTTCTTAACTGATGGATATTTGGGTCCACTTTTTGGCTACTGTGCTTACTGCTGCTATGATTAATAATATAATTAATTATTACATCAATATATTTATGAATCATATATAATTTTATATAATTTCATATATAATGCATGCATATATTATATAACATATAATATATATTCTTTTTTATTTATGCTTGTGTTGTTTACATATGATTATAATATAAAATATGATTATACATATTACATATAAATATATTTTATATATTTATATGTAATATGTATATAACATATTGTATAATAGGCAATAAGCATATGTTGTAATATTATACATGATTGTAATTATATTATTAATAATAGTAACTAATAATAATTAATTATATTAATATAGCAATACTATATTATATGAATTATGTTATATGATATAAAATAATATATCATGTGTTAATATGTTATTAATATAATTAACATATAGTTATTATAGTTATGGTTATAATTATATACATATATACAAATTTATATGTACATATATGTATATATATTTGAGACATGGTTTTTCTTTTTTTTTAGGTTTTTTTTTTTTGAGACAGGGTTTTGCTTTGTAGTTCAGGCTGGCCCTGAGCTCAGCCTCCAACTCACATCACAGCAATCCTCCTGCCTCTGCCTCCCGAGTGCTGGGATTACAGGTGTGAGCCACCACGCCCTGCACTGTGGTATGTGGTGCTGATTGCTGCTGGGCGTGAATCTCCACGCGCTGGGCGTGAGTCTCCACACCCAGTATTGTATGTGTTTACCAGGGATTGAACCCGGGTCCTTGAGCTTGCAAGACAGGCACCAGCACCACTAAGCTAAATCCCAGGCCCTAGGTTTATATTTTTAAGGAACTGCCAGACTATTTTCCAAAGTAACTGTACCATTTTACATTTTCATTTAGTCCAGTTTTAACTATAAAAAAATGCATCCCAGGTCTCTCTCTTGTCGGCCTGCATTATATTTCTTTGAGTGTGAACTTTAAATCCTGCCTTATCAAAGTTCTTTATGCCTCTTAAAAAAGACAGAAATTGCAGCTGAGAGGGATTAAGTCATTTGCCAAACCAGACAGCTGAGAAACACAGGGATGGGGAGGTGCACCCAGGCGGGCTGCCACCAGAACCTGGCTCGTAGGCTAACAGTATCAAGGAAACTGAATTTATTCTAACCTCACCACCTCTGCTTCTCCTCCTTTTGGGGAAGATGCCTAATTCTCCAGAATTAGAAGAAATGGAAACTAACCTACAGAATGCTTTGTTTTGTTTATTTATTTTTGTTTTGTGGTACCGGGGTTGAACTGAAAGCCCTTACACTAAGACATATCAGTTCTACTTGATTTTTTACTCTGAGACAAAGTCTCACTAAGTTGCCCTACCTGAGCTTGAACTTGGAATCTTTGCCTCAGCCTCCCAGAATGCTGAGATTATAATGGTGTGACACACCTGCTTTAATCTATAACCTGCTAAGCGAACATAAATAAAAATTTTGATTATGAGACACTAAAATTATACAGGGACTCTTTGGAAATCCTCAGCAACGTTATTACTTAGAATGTTCTACCAGGAAGATGGACAAAAAGTGACATTCGAGATTTTGTACAAATAAACATAACAATCTTTGATCCATAGACTTAAAGTCCTTTAACCAGAACAAACTTACCCTGAATCGCCGACAGATATATAAAAGTGTCTTCATGTTCCAAGTTCTCCAGGAATATCTGGAATCACAAAAATAGTAACATGATTCACAAAAAGCAAGAAAGACTTAAGACTCCCTATTTGTAGCCTCAAGAAAGTAATTGCTTTTATTTCCCTTAGCTAGACATTGGTCTTAGAATCCCATGAGGAAAATGGTACGTCCAATATGCATCAAATCTCATTTTTATAACATTTAACAAAGGGAGAGACTAGTTGTGGTGTAGCACATCTCAAGTTGGAGGCCACTGAGCTAAAAAGTAAAATTCCAGGCGACCCCGAGCTACATGGGGAGACCTTGTCTCAAAAGACCAAAAGGGAGTAGGGGGCAGATGGCAGGTACTTCTTGAAGTACTAGCCATAGAAACCAACGTGCAGAATATCAGTGCTCAACATTCTCACAGACCACATGACAGACCACAGGCTGTGCTCCATAAGAGGCCAGGTTGTGGGGTTCTGTGCATTTCCTAGAGTGTGATCCTTTTTTCTAGTGTTCACAAACCATGTGGAAATGCAAGAGAGACAGAGATGTTATTACTACAACAACTCTGGATCCGTTCTATTTTATTCTTAAAAATTTGACAAATTAGGGCATATAGCTCAGTGGTAGAGCGCTCACAGAGCAGACACAATGCCCTCAGTTTGATCCTCAGCGTTATAAAATAAAAAATAAAAAGGCCTGGCAATTTTTTGCACTTCAACTGGCATTAAGAACAAATTACTGGGCCAGGGATATCACTCAGTGACATCACAACTGCCTGGCATACAAAAGGTCCTGAGTTCAGTCCCCAGCACCACAGAAACAAACAGATGCAAATTACTTTTAATACATCCCCCAATTTAGGAGTTCACTGGTTATGTCAACCGCAGCGGCTATGGCTTATCTAGAAAATATGACAGTGACACTTTAGGTTTGGGCCCTAAAAGCAGGTCAGGGAAAGAAATGACCATGTGTCCATGTTCCTCTTGCTTGGTATCTAGGACAAATTAGAGTGTCTGCTCTCTACATAGCTGTGTCCTATACTAGCACATTTACCACCTACATAAGTATATCAAGGAATATTTTAAATGATTACTCAAAGAAGAAAATGTTTCAGTGACAGCAAATCACTGGTGTATTTCTGTCCTTTGGCTTTATCCATTACAAAACAAGGATAATATTGCAGTTGTGAGGAATAGAGAAAATGTTTGCATATATGATCTGTAATGCTTAGCACAAAAAAGCCAGGTATGGTAGTACATGTCTGTGACCCCACCTCTTGGGAGGCTGAGGCAGGGGGATTGATGTGAATTTGAGGACAGCTTGGGCTACACAGTAAATTCAAGGCCACATAGCAAGACTCTGTCTCAAAAAACCAAAAAGAAAAAAAAGAGGGAAGTGTAAATGGTTTGGGTCAATAAACAGCGGTTCTTACCTATACAATTGGTTTCAATATTTTAGTAACTAAAAGGTTTTCAATTAAATTTTTACTCAGGCTGAGACCTTCTCACCTCAGGGCTTCGTTCACACTGTTCCACATCCTCCCCATTTACTCAGATTTTATCCATTTCTCAAGCCAGCCTAAGGTCTATCTACCCTAAATTTCAACTCTTTTTCCTGACTGACCATAGCATGTCTTGCACATAAAAGGTCTGGAACTCTATTCATGTTCAACATGACAAGAGTAGTCTTATACAGTCATTTAAGTCTTTCTGTGTATAAGTCTTGCTTCCTCAGAATAATTAGAAGTTCCTGGAGGAATATCTAGGACAATGCTTGATATACAATGTTCCAAAAATACTTAAGTTGAATACACATTCCTGGACAGCTTCCCACCTTGTGCTAATGTGACTTTGCAGTGTTTTCTACTTACCTTGAGGATTTTCTCTTGTCTTTCAAGGGCTTTTGCTTCTCTCTGCTCTACCCATCGGGAAAGAGTGCGCAGAGCAGCAGCCCTCATTGGAATCTGAGGATCATAAGCTGATAAGAGAACTTCTTGAAGCTGTTCTGTGGTTACGCTTCCAGATTTCTGGTTTGTAGTAGTGCTGGCCTCATTGGTCCCCTTAGGAATGAATGAAGTATCAGATTCTTGGCCTGTTTGGGGGCATTTCTCATGGCTTTGCTGTTGTTCAAGATGGCTCTGAGTGTCATGACTAGCTTGTTGCTGCTCTTCCATTGTTCCTTCTGGACCTTTTTTGTTCAGTGTACTTTGGGCAGCCACGCTGACAGCCTGTGTGGCAAAGGCTCCATGGGTAGAGATGGTTATGCGGAGATCAACAGCAAGTTCTTGGATGACAGGGTCAGGGTATGTGCTGGAGACCTTCTCCAATAGAGGCAGCAACTGCTTCATGATGGCAAAATCACTTGACTTCAACTACAAAATAGGAAGGAAAAAAAAAAAAAAAGCCAAACTCAAATGAATGTGGCAAATGTTAATATATACTGAGACCGAAAATAGACTCTGACTGTAAGGGTCCCATCTTGTTCATAGTGTAATCAGCACACTGCCTGGATCAAACACTCAATAACTATTTGTTAAATAATTACAACTAACATTTAACAAATACTTGCTATGTACAGATACTTTTTTGCGTTAAAGCACATAAATATTCATAGTCATAATCCCATGAGATAGTTACTAGTGGTTTCCATGTTTTAAACAGTGGGACCTTGAGGCACAGAACAGTTAAGTCACATGCCCAAAATCACAAACTGGAAGATGGTAAGATGTCGGCTGAAAAACAAGGTCTAACATGGTGATACTTATCTGATCCCGGCTACTCTGATGCTGAGTCAGTTAGACTGTATGACTGAGGCTAATTTAACAAGGCTCTGTTGCAAAACAAACTAAAAAAGACTCAGTAATAGAGAACTTGCTGAACATGAGTGAGGCCCTGGGTTCAATCTCATACCATTAAAAAAAACAAGCCAGGTTCCAGAACGTACATCTCAGTCGATACTTTAGGTGGTCTGACTGAAATGAATAAAGCTGATGATCTGAAGTGGCAAGTCAACATACAAGGACACTTGATCTGGAAGGGATTGGATGATAACTGGGAAATTTCTCCTAGAAAGCAAAAGTGAAAATATGTAGGATTTTCTTTTTGTTACTCAAGCTTTGTTCTAATAATGCCATGTGCCTAATGAAAAAGGTCCATGTGTAATCAATGGAAAGTAAGAATCTATCATAATCCATTTAAAAATACTGTAAAACTCATGAGGCTTCTTGCCATGGAAATATGAAAACCTTAGGAGTCATAAATTCATTCTGAAACAAGGCAGAATACTTATTATTGGGCCAGGGATTTAGCTCAATGGTTCCGGTGCCTGTCTTGCAAGCGCAAGGACATGGGTTTGATCCCCGGTAACCACATACCTATACTGGGTGTGGAGATTCACACCCAGCAGCAACCAGTCCCACATACCACAGTGCTGGGCGTGGTGGCTCACGCCTGTCATCCCAGCACTGGGGAGGCAGAGGCAGGAGGATTGCTGTGATGTGAGCTGGAGGCTGAGCTCAGGGCCAGCCTGAACTACAAAGCGAGACCCTGTCTCAAAAAAACCTTAAAAAAAAAAAAGAATACTTATTATTTAACTCTTCTATTATCCAACCACCCATCTTCATAGAATCTACAGACTGTTCACATTTTATATTAGAGCCCCACAGAGTTGTTACTGTTTAGTTTATGCACCACTGTCTGAGTAAATGAAAAGTTGAAGTATATGTCAGGTGTGTAACTATGAAGGCTACTATACCTTCTCTCAGATTTGTTTACAGAATTAGAAAGTAAAACAAAATTAAGGTAGAACTTCTAGCTGCACAATATGTTTACCTCTGTAACCATTCTGATACTTCTATATCTTAAGAGAGCAAGGAATATACAGGTATAGAATAAAGGTATACATTATCTAAGAAAAGAATCATTTTTTTCCTGGAACCTCTGTGCAATCAGGTACTTTAGAATAATTTTGCTAATGTTATCATAATGTTAAAAGTCATTCAGTGCCTCTTTCTACCAAGACCTTTGCTTATTTTTCTTAAGAACTTTAATTGGAACTAGACATATTATCTACAGTCCATATGATCTCTTTCTCATTAGTATTACAATGATTTTTCCCCTAACAAAAAAGAAAAAAAAAAGCAAGACAAAAAAAAAAAAAATCAATGAAACAAAACAACCCAGTAGAGCCACATACATAGAGCAAACTGATCTTTGACAAAGGAGCACAGACAATGCAATAACAAAAGAGCTGTTCAGCAAATGATGCTGGGATGACTGAACATCAAATATAAAAAATGCATCCAGATACAGACTTTAAACTTTTTATAAATATTAATTCAAAGTGCATCATAAACCAAGATGTAAACTGCAAAACAATAAAACTCCTACCAGATAACATAACAGTATATACATGACCTTGGGTGTGGTGACAACTTCTTTTTCAATTCTTAGGATTAAACCTAGGGCCTTCACATATCCCCAACCCATCACCCCCCTCCCTTTTTTTTTTTTTTTACTAACTTGCCCAGGCTGGGCTCAAACTGGCATTCTCCTGCCTCAGCCTCCCAGAGTGGTAGGATTACGGGCATATACCATCATACTCAGCAATTTTTTAAATATTAAAAAAAAAAGACACAATCTGAGAAAAAAATAAATGACAAGCAGGGCTTTATTAAAATTGAAAGCTTCTTCTCTGTAACAGATACTATTAAAAACTAAGAAATAAGCCACAGCTCAGGAAAAAAATATGTGCAAAAGACCTACTTGTAAAAGGACAGCTAACCAAAAATATAGTGAACATATAGAGCAATAGGAAATTCACCGCAGCAAACAGATCGGCAGTTTTGGTTCTGGTTTTTATAAAACTAAACTTCTTATTACAATCTAATAATCTAATAATCTCGGTCCTTGGTATTAACCCAAATAAACTAAAACTTTCATCAATATAAAAACCTGTACCTGGATGTTTATAGCAGCTCTGGCCATAACTGGCAAGATCTGTTTCATAAGATGAATGGATAAACAACTATTACTCATGAGCTATCTATCAAGCCATGAAAATACACAGAAGCTTAAATGCATATACTGAGTGAAATAATCAAATGTGAAAGGACTACATATAGTATAATTCCAACTATATGACATTTTAGAAAAGGCAAAACTATGGAGAAAAAAGATCTGTGGTTTCCTGGTGCTAGAGGGAAGAGAGGGACATGGTAGAGAACTGAGGATTTTTAGAACAGTGCAACTATTTTGGAAAGTATGAGGGACCAAAATCAGGACCTTGAGCTTACAAGGCAGGCACAGCGCCATGAGCTAAATCCCCAGCCCAAGAACAGTGAAGCTACACTGAATGGTATTAAAATGGTCAATGCATGATATTATACAATAGTCAAAATTCAGAATCGGGTGAGGGTGTAGCACCACAGTAGAGTGCTTATCTAGCATGTGTGAGGCCCTAGGTTCAGTGCCTAATACTGGAAAAAAATAAAAGTAACAACAACAAATTTTTTTTCCCCGTTTTCAAACATTAGTCACTGTGGGATTTATTTGATTCAACTGGTCAACACTGCTAATCACTAGGCAGGTAGGTGGATTCAGAATTAAGTGGCTTATCAGGCAATTAAAGTTATGCACTGTTTCAGCTTTATAAGCCCTTAGATACCCTATGAAAATAATCAGAAAAAAGCCTACAGGTGCCAACTATTTGTTCATAAATACTTGAAAAAATTTTTGAGGTATAAAGTAATAGGAAAAACTGAATTACTAAGTAGTTATTTCTCCAGGATCACCAAGGGTCACTATCAAAACTGAGGTCTGACCACAAAGTCCTCATCTCTACTCCTGTCACTAACATGGATCTCATATGGAGATGTCAGAACTTTGTGTAAACACCCTCGGGGAGGAAGGAGTGACCTACAAGTGACAGATTCCTTTATCTGGCTGTCTCTTTTCTGAAGTTTCCAGAATGCTGCAGGAATGAAATGAGGGGAGCTGCATCAGCCAGCCTCTAAGATTTCTTTCAGGTGTGTCAGGGCTGAACCAGTCAGATGGTGTTATTTGAATTTCAACAAGTTCTCAAATTTGTTTAAAAACTGACGGTGAGACTGGCAGGGCAGAGACTGAGGAGGGAATGTGGAAGAGGACACAGCCTCCAAGAGACGTATATCAGAATTGCATGGCAGCTACAGGAAGGCATGTATATACTGAAAAAGCCCCGCAAGGTTGGAAAATAATATATGTATCTGTGTAAAAATTGTATGAAGAAGTCAAATTTACCAGTGTTGCAGAAAAACAAATTTCTAAGTTATTTTAGTCCATTAAAAAACAAAACATACAACAAACAGCACTTTGCAGCCAGTGCTGTCTTAACCCCCCCTGTTCCCCAACAGCACTGGGATAAAAATGCCCATTCCTCATTAAAAACAAAACCTTCTCCTGCTCCTTTATCAGCTCCCACCACCTATATACTCCAGGACACACAAAAAGAGCAGAATAACAGCCCAGCTGATTGTTTTTTTCCAGCCTACCCTTCTGCTAAGGATCACGCCAAGGATGATCCTTGAATATGTGCCTCTAACGCACTCAGGAAACTGATCCTCAATTTCAGGATCAAATTTCTAGAATTTACAAAACATCCTCAAGGTTCCTCCAGGGCAAGGGGTCTGGGGCTCCTTAAAAGATGGAGAGGGAGGTTCTAAGCAAAAACACAGAACATCTATGAAGTTTAACCTATCAGGTAAAAATAAGTAGCAGCCGGTACCAATCCATGTGAGGAGGCAACAAAAAGGTGCTTATCTCTCTCGCTTTGACCACACACTAATGAGGGTGAAGAGACCCCAGGGGGTATTTGACCTCAGCTGCCTTGCAAAACATAAGCACATTTGTCACCACGGCCCTGGTTAGGGCTTTCATTTTCTCTAGCCTGCAGCATTCAAATGCATAAATGTATCTTTGTCACTTCAGGCTGGATAGAGCTGCATCCCAAGGTGGCCTGGTCCTTGTTGGTTTATGGAGACTTTCTCTCCTGTTAAGCGGGGTGCTTAATAATACAGAAAATTTCCAGTGACTTCCTGACAGATCTTCAATAGCAGCTCCTCAAAAACCGCCCATGGAGAAAGACTACCATTCTGTGGGTCTCATCTTCCAGTCAGTGGGATTCTTGCCAGATTTCTGCAGCAGTTCACTGGCTTTAGAAAAATGTCAACAGCCAAAGAATCCTCCATACACTGACAATGGGGAGGGACGAGCAGCAGTCGGCAGGACACAGCGCCATTTCCTGTTAAAGGGACTGACTGCCCTTCTCAGCACAAGAGACCCAGAGCAAGAAGACAAGGTGTTGCGATTTGTGTTTAGATGTCCTCCCAAAACCTCGTCCAGATGAAGTGGGACTCTCTTTTTCAATCAGTTGAATGGGAAATGTGGATGCTGGGGTTAAGGGTGTGTGTTACTAAACCACTACACCTGAATGATTAGTTTCGCACCACCCTAATCCCCTGTGATCTCTGTAAGATAAAAGGGGCAGAAAGATGCTATTAAACTCTCTCCCTTGTTGCTGTTGCCAGGCTCCGGGCCCCAGGAACTGCTGCTTGTTGTCTTTGCTGCCTTGTGCACTCCATGCTGTTTTTCCTCTGTGAGGCTTGTTTGCCATCCCAGCCTCAGACAGAGCCAGCCGATTATGGACTGAAACCTGTATGAATTGTAAGCCAAATAAACCCCTTCCCTTTTAACTTTGCGTGTCAGGTATTTTGTCTCAACAACGAGAGAAGAGTAACTAACTCACAAGGCTTTCAAGTTCTGGTTGAGCCAGAAGATGACCACATCAGGGAACTGCTTCCCATTCTCTCTCCTGTGCGAATTGGCTTGATGGGTCTAGACAATAAGAACAGTGTTGAGGAGAAGGACACCTTGTTTGGCCCACACAGATAAACCTCTATGGCTGAGATGAACAAAACAATCTATCTGTCAACAGCTCTTTACAGATGCTTTCTAAACTGGTGGGAGTGAAACAGGTGGTTGGATGCTCAAGCAGAGATCATGAGCTTGCCTGGGTCCATGATGAGGATCCTGTCCCAGGATGACAACTTTCACATCTTCTACATCATACATTTGAGTCCAGGTGAAGAGTGGGTCTGGGGATCGATTAACAGCATAATGTTTTCTTTCTTCTCCAACAATTGTAAAATATGGTTTCCTGAACTCTCCCCTGAGGTGCTGCTTCCAGCTGTCCCCAAAGCCCACAGGCACATTACAGGAGCACCATGCTGAGCAGCACTGCAGCCTTGTTTCTCTGGATTAGGATCAGCTGCCCAGGGCTCAGCAGCAACGAAGGCAGCATGCTGGGCTCATTCTTCCCAGCTCAGGCCCTCTTGGCATAGCTGGCTGCCCCAGTGCCATTCTTTTGAGTAATAGCTGCCATGCCAGTCCCCAGGTCTGCCAGCTCAAGGCTACAGGCTGTCACTTCCTGGTGGGACTCAGGAAGAAGAAAGAATAGTTAGTCTTCTGGGTAATTATTCGTTTTTCTGGAGTTGAGGACAGAATGAACACAAATGGCCCTCGGGATTTATGAGACGGCTCAAGCCAGGCAGTCTTCTTCCTGATTTCTTCCTGTCTTCTGTCTGAGGAATAGCTAGAAAATATTTCTTTTCCCATTTGGCAGATTGTCTCTTTACTCTGTTGGTTGTTGAAGTATTTTAATTTGACATATCATGTTATGGCGTGTACCTAAATGTACCCCCACAACACTTCTGCACTCAGAGATAGGGCTTTTGGAAGTGGCTCGACCATGGGTGTGTCATGCTGGATTGGAGTAGCACTATTTGGATTAAGGGTGTGAGGACTAAATTGGCTATGAGAGCAAAGTCAGCAACAACAGTAACATCAACAATTTTTTTTTTTTTTTTTTGAGATAGGGTCTTGCTTCGTAGTTCAGACTGGCCCTGAACTCACTATATATCCCGGTTTGGCCTTGAACTGTCAGGGATCCTCTTGTTCCTGCCTCCTAAATTCTGGGATTACAGGCCTTGAACTGTCAGGGATCCTCTTGTTTCTGCCTCCTAAATTCTGGGATTACAGGCATAAGCCAGCATGCCCAGCTCAAGAAGTCTATGATTTTAATGTAGACACTTGCAACCCAGATATTAATCTATAGTATATCAGACCACTAGTTTCTGTTGGATGTAGATAGCTGTGTAAGAGCTCAAGCAAATCACTGGACTAAATGCCATCTCCTTCAGATCCACCCTTTCTAAAGGTTATATCCACCAAATTTGGCCTCCCACCATTGAATACAGGTTCTGTGATCTTCTTGGTCTGAACCTTAGCTTGTTAGAGAATGTCAGCTTGTCAGAGAAATGTCCAGCTCTTATCCTCTCTAAGCCTATCTCCCAAGGCTGCCTCTCTCTCAGTCTCTGCAGAAGGTAACACTTCAATGCTCCTCCAGAGTGTGCTGCTGCCAGTCTCAATCAAGCAGTCTTTTGGTTGGCACTTCTACCACCCTGTTCTGAGAAGAACCAAGGCATAGACCTGGCTAGGATTTGTTTGGGGGCCTCCTCTTGGCCATAGGGCGAGGTGCCTGGTGCTGGCAAGACAAGTAGGGGATGGCCTCTGTGTTCTCTGTTGCACAGACCGTGGGGCAATGTGCCCAACGTTGGTGTCAGTATGGGCAGGCAGGGCCTGATTTCTATGGTGGTTTTTTTTTTCCAGCTAGGGAAATCTGAGAAAGGTTTGGGTTACCTAGAGGATGACCAAGCAAAGCCTATGAGCACACTAAGAAGTGTGGCTCTCCCTTTCCCCTAAAGACACATGACTAACATTCACAACACACCCAGGGTGTACCCAGATCTAAAGGTTGCTTACAACTGGAGACAGGAGCGTTTTAAACTTTTTGATGCTTATTGGCTTTGATAAACAAAAACAAGAATCCATACTTCCTTAGTAAAAATACATCATTCCTTTTTTCTTTTTCTTCTCTGGTATCAAGGATCAGAACCTTGAACTTTTGAAGCAGGTGTGGGGCCAATGAGATAAATCCCCAGCCCTCCTTCCTTTTCATTCTGTCTTCAATTTATCTCTACATCCAAAACTGTTAAAATTGCCAGAAATAGCTGAGCATAGTGGTGCATGCCTATGATCCCAGCTCTGGGAGAATGAGGCAGGAGGACTGCAAATTTGAGCCCACTTTGGGCAACTTAGCAAGACCTTGTCTCAAAATAGAAAATAATTTTAAAGGGCTGGGGATGTAGCTCAGTGTGAAGACACTGGGTTCAAACCACTATACTGGGAAAAAAAAAATAATAAGGCTTGGGGGGCAGAAATAGAAGACATCTGTGAAACACTGCTTGAGGGGCAAAACAATAGTTAAGAATGACTGAAGTTTCATATATAGCTTTAAACTGTAGCTCACAGAGTACAAAATGCTAGACCAGTGAAAAAAAAGAATAGCATCCCAGCAAAGAAACCAGTCAATTTACCTTGTGGCATGCAAAATTTCAATGGTTCTCTCTTCCTTTTCCCTATCCTGTCAAGATCTCTAGCTTGCATACCACTATTTCCCCTCTAGTCTTTAGTATTTGCTCTTATTCTGACCTACATCTAAAACAGCTTTTTTCAGTAGTAGATATTGACCCAGGGCCCATGCATGCTAGGCTAGCAATCTACTGCTAAACTACATCTGCAGCCCTTTTTATTTTTCAACAGTCTTATTAAATTGCTTACACTGTCCTTGAACTTGTGACTCCCCCTCCCCCTCCAGAATAGGGATTACAGGCTTGCATCACTAGAATAAGCTTCAGGGTAACTTTTTACTAAAGAGTTTAAACAAGGGCTTCTGGGTGTGGTGATGCATGCCTATAATCCCAGCTGACTTGGAGCCAAGGCAGGAGGATCACAAATCCAAGGCAAGATGAGACAATTTAGTGAGACTTTGTCTCAAATTTAATTTGGGAAAAAAAAAAAAAAAGACTGGAGGGTGTAGCTTGTAACTCAGTGCCTTCTGGGTTCAAAAAAGAAACCATCTGAGACCTAAGCAGTATAGAGAATATAGAGTAGAATCAACTTAAAGACCCCATCCCTTTAGAAATGTACATTAGTCTCCCAGTAATGAAGACCCTTCTGTGAGATTAGGAACCTGGGCTTTAAATTGTAGACTGTACTGCCACCCTGGAATAATATGGTTTTAGTTTTTCCTAAAGAAAGCCTAGAATGCTCTCCTTAGCCTCTTGTAGCAGTGCTTTAGAGGAACCATAGACTCTCCAACATCACACAGAAACTGCTTCCTGAGGGGAAAAGGAAGAGTTACGAACATAGTACTTGTTAATGATGACCAACCCCGGTATTTAGAAAATGTATTTGGAATTAGAGTTTTCTTGTTAGCAGTCTTAAACATGCACTTTCTCCAAATTAACTTCTCTCTCCAGACACGATATTTTATTAATCACTCTATTTACATAAATCAGAAGGGAAAAAAAACAATGACCCCTATCAGGGGTAGAGCATGGTATGTGGGACACTGAAACAAGGCTGCCTCATAATGAGAAAGTGGAACCATAATTCAGAATCATGACTTTTTCTTATTACAAAGACAGAACTCAGCATTACAGCAGAAATCACTCAAAATACATGATTCAAACAGAAAAAGAAATTTATATGTATATATAGGGCAAAAGTCTTCGGGAGTGACGTGTACTATATTCACTTAACAAACTGCAAAGTCAGAGGAATCTAGGAGGTACTCAGTGAGTCAGGATAGCTCATACAAAAGCAGGGACAGGTGAGGGCTGTACATTTATATCAAGCAAGTCTCTTTTAAAACACAGCCAATATACACAGCACCTTCCCAAGAGCGGGCTTGTAGAAAGAGAAATGTACATTTTACAATCTATTTTTCATTTTTGATGTGGTCTCAAATTAGGATTAAATAAGGGGAAGCAAAACAAAAAGAAAATAAGCGAGGCATGGCAGTGCATGCTTCTAATCCCAGCTCTACAGAGGCTGAGGGTGGAGTATCACTGCAAGTCTGAAGACATCCTGAACTGAGCAGTGAGACTCTGTCTGAAAAAACTAAAACAAAACAGAATGATCACTCTGAGCTTATAGAAACAAAAACTATTCAAATTAATATCCAATGAGGACTAGTGATTTAGCTCAGTGGTTCTGGCCCTGCCTTACAAGCGCAAGGGCCAGGGTTTGATCCTCAGTAACCACATACAACAAAACTGGGCATGGAAATTCATGCCCACTAGCAATCAGTACCATAAACCACAGTGCCGGGCGTGGTGGTTCATGCCTGTAATCCCAATACTTGGGAGGCAGAGGCAGGAGGACTGCTGTGAGTTCCAGGCTAGCCTGGGCTACACAGTGAGTTCAGGGCCAGTCTGAACAACAAAGCGAGACCCTGTCTCAAAAATACCAAACAAACTGTTCTGTGGATCCTACTTGATAACTCTAATATGGCTCTAGAAACTGAACCAGAAATTACTTTTTTTCAAATGATGTGACAAATATAAAATCACGGTGCTGATTAAGTCTATCAAGAAATGGGGTTCACATTAACAATTTGCCCAGATAAAATTCCTTTTACCTGTAAGGACAGGACAGAGGGAGGCAAATTGTAATGTACCAAGAATCTAATCAAATTTGAATCCTCAAATTCAAAACTATTTCCAGAGGGTTCCCTACTTAAAGATATGATCAGGCTGGTTTCAGCTGGATTTCATAATACCTGCATCAAGACTACTCTGCTTTTTTGTAGTATCCTAACCTAACATAGCATATAATTAACCAGTCACACCTACATGCATGATCTAGCCCCTGCCCATCCTTTTCCTTTACTAGCACTACTCTTTCCCTTGACTCCTACAATTCAGCTCTTCCAGCCTGCCATGGCTGTCTCAAGTACACCAGGCTCCTGTTTCTGAGCCTTAGTAACTGATATTTCTTTCACTGGCAGTTTTCTCCATCTGTATTACACACATATACTTAACTTCCTAGTCATCCTTTGAGACAGCTTAATCTCATACTTCTGTACTATAGACCTTTTCCACTTAGGTTAGATATTAGGTTCCTGGTACTCTCTTCTTCTCTTTGGAGGCACTTCATTCAGTTCTATTATTTTTTTGAATAGTGATTTTGTGTTTGGTTCTTGCTGTAATGCAAGTGTTATGAGAGTACCAACTATGTGTGCTTTGTCCATTTCTATACTTCCAGCCTCTCTGTTCAGTATATGGCAGATGGCAGTATGCAATAAATAATGTTTGAATGAAAAAATTTAAGAATTGTAAGTTAAATATACAAAAGATATATACACTGAAAAGTGGCTAGAAACAATATTTTAACATACTTACATGGTATGGTTTGAACAGTGGATCCTGGGCTAAAATCTAGCTATTGAAAATAGATGCAGTTGTAAGCAACCAGATTACCGAGGATTTTCCACTGACTATATTAGCAAGAACAAGGGATGAGCTCTGAAGGTTAAGGGCCAGAGAATCTAATATTTCTAGTATTCGCTTCAGACGGAAAACACCACGAAAGATATTTCTACCTTGGACATATACCAGGTAGGAAAGGGCCCTGTCTTTCTGACAGTGAAGTCTACTTAGGTAACAGAGTGGAATGGTACACTTTCCGTGGCTTCTCCTTTGTGAAGAATTCTCATTAATAATCTAACTTGTTCATTCTTGTTCTCCTACGTACACAATCCATTCTTATTTTTTCAAGAGTTTGAAAAGGAAGCAGCAGGTACTTTTTTTTTCCCCCTCAATTCAAGTTTGGCTTATGTCTACAACGCACCTGAACAGCTCCTCCTAGCATGACGGCCACCAGCCCCATGGACATGCTCAATGTCTGTGACTCCACGGTGCTCTCTGCCTCATGGGCCAGGCTTGCACATGCCCTGTGCAGTGTTGCTGCTACAAAGTCCACTACCTACCAGAGAAATGGAAATTAGAATTAATGAAGAGGTAAGGGGAAACAAAACATTCACCATTCTCCTTAGCTCTTAGGTCTATATCATTTTCTTTGTTGACGGCAAGACAGGAAGAACCAGCAAGAGTAATGTGCTATTCTACAGCATACATTGTGCCAAATGTTGTCAAAAATTTTTAAACATTCACCATATTATTATAAAGGACATTTCAATGGCTACGCAAGACAGATGAAAGAATGGACAGAACAAGGACAGCTCTCTGAACTAGGACTTCCTCCTGTTCAGCAATCCAGAAGCTCCTAAGGGTCTTATATTCACAATTTCCATTCTTTTATCAACTCTATGATACAATAAATGGCACACTGCTTCCTAACCATCTCAGAAGATCTCCTAAGAAGCTTCCCTCCTCAGGGATTTTTCTGCTGCCTCATTTTCACAATCTAATTCCAGTAAACAAAAAAGAGTAGAGATGTACAATTTTGTCTAGAAACCAGTATCTTCAAATAGTCTATACAAATGATCCAGAGTCATTCTTTAAATATTAAATATTTCAAAAGCTTAAATTTTTCACATACAAGATTTTATATAGCATTTGGCTCACCACTAAGCTTTAAGTGGAATTAATTTGGTCAGCATCATTTAAGCTTGGATTAAGTACCTTAAGTAGAAACACCTTTGAATCAATGACAGATACACATATATGCACGCACACACACATGCACACACATGTACACACACACACATGCATATTTAGGATTAATGTCTCAAAGGGGAAATATCATTTTGAAAATGGGATGGCTGAGATAGGGCATAATAAGCCTCCAAATACCATGCAAGCTTGCATGTTTAATTCTCTGGACAAATCACATGGTGTGCTACAATCTTTATTGTAAGCTTAAAGTCAGAAGAGTGGCCTGTTAACACTTGTCTTTTGGAGCAAAGAAGGAAACTAGAAAGATTATTTAAACATTCCACTTACTGAAAGAAACAGTGTTGGCTTTGGCAATCTTCCTCACTCTTTCCAGCCCAAAGACTGTTTGATACTAGAAATTAAGGATACTGGCCACTTCTAGAGAAAACTGCTACCCCTACTACTTTGGGCCACTTATTTTGCTTCCAAAAATTTTTCTACAACACCTCTTATTTTTATATTTAGCTTCTGTGTCAGCACAAGTATTGCTAAATTACTGGAATAGAGCTATTTAGTCTTCTACTTTTTCCTAAGTTTCTCTCTGCAAAATTTTTTTAAAGGTTATAAACAAGATGTATGATGTTATTCAGGGCCTGTGCACTACGCTACATCCCAGCTCTTTTTAAACTTTAAGACAAGATCTCGTCAAGTCCTGAGGTTGTCCAGGTTGGGCTCAAACTTGTGATTTTCCTTCCTCAGCCTCCTAGAGTGTTCAGATTACAGATATACCCCTGGCATTATGATTCTATCTTTAAGAAAAAAGCTTTCTGTTTATATCCATGTAAACAAAAGAAAACAAAACAAAGATAGGCACTATGAACTATAAGTGATGGCTACCTATTATATATTGTCATCAATAAAACACCTTTTCCTTCAGAATTTTTTCCTGTAACACCAAAATCACTCTACCCACTTGAACATCATCTGTTCTCCTACATATAACCCATTTCTTGTGACTTTGGTGGGGCTGCCGGCCACAAGAATGGGGTTTTTTGTTTGTTTATGTTTTTTTTAAAAAATTGATTCTGTTAGTACATTTTAAATTACACATCATGATCACACTCAACATTGAGAATTTGTACCAGTATATGACATGACTTAATTCTCATGTTTTTCTCATTCCACTGCTTTCTGTTTGTTTGAGTTTTTGTTGTTGTTTTTCGGTATTAGAGATCAAATTCAGGACCTTGTGCTTGCCAGGCAGGCACTGTGCCACTGAGCTAAATCCTCAGCCCCAAAACAGGTATGTAACTGAAGCCTAGAGTAGAATCTATGTCAACTGCAGAGAAAAGGGAGACTCTTTTACCTGAAACATTTTACAATGGCATACAATTTTAAAAGCCAAATGCTCCTGTAAGTTCATAGTGAAAAAATGGCCTACATTATTTATCCCCATCTGATTCTGGCTCTACAGGAGCAACTTAATTATCTGGCTGCTTAATAATAACATTAAGTACTTACTATTTACCAGGCACCATTCTGAACACATTACATGTATTAACTCATTTAATCCTTTTAATGATCCTATGGGGATATATAAATTTGGTGCCAAAATGCTGAAAATTGAGTGGGAGTTTGCAGACTTCAATAAACTTCCTGTTTTTCAGTTTGTTACTCCCACTCAAACCCAGAGTCCTTTGAGTTCAGTATCTCTCAAGAATAAACCTCTCGGGCTGGGGAATTGGCTCAAGTGGTAGGTACCATGCCTACCTTGGGAGCACAAGGACCTGCGTTTGATTCTGGGTACTGCAAAAAAAATTTTTTTAAAAAGAAGCCTCCAGTTTTTCACTGGGAAGGGGACACAGCTGTGCAAAGTTAGGGAAAAAATAAAACACGTCTCTTGAATCCCACACAGCCCTTCCAACTGTGGTAGGCTCTACATTCTGCCCCATCTTCAGTGCTCATCTGGTGCTTCCAGTCCTTCCCCCACTCTATAGCAAAAAATTGCTTACTTCTCTTTTCCCTTTTTCTTTAAAAAAAATTTTATTGAGATATAGAGGTTTTATTGAGATATAGTGGTTTGTCTCTTGACTTTTCTAAAACACTCCTAAAAAGCTAAATGTGGACATTTAGCTTTCCAATTTCTGAAATTGCTCAATCAGCTACATTAAATTCCAAATTTTGCTATTCTTTTTTATTTACTGTCTCCTCTCTCCTGCTCTGCTGATTCCTGTGGTGTCCAGAGGGAGTGGGTAAACATGTACAAATGCCCTTATTTTATACATTGTGCCCTTCGTGTTGATTAAATGTTTTTATGAGCATGTGTTACCTATGTCAAAAAACTTAACATCTGAAAAAGAAAAGAAAAACATCATGTAGTGCCACTTTCTTGATTACAGTGATCTCATTACAGCAGGGAGCAAAGGGGGGCGCTTTTCTGAAAGGGCAGAGCTAAGGGAATCTTGCTCACTCCTCTGCACTGGTTCTGGCTCCTGCTGGTCCTGCCACACTGGGTATCTGGGCCAGCTGTGTGAGCCCCATCTAGAGCACTCTCCTCGAGGCATCTCACTGGTCTCCTCTCCCCTGCCTCAGGGCTTGACTCAGAAGTCACTTCCACTTCCGTGACTCTCCATTACCTATTACCTATTACCACATTCCTCTTTAGTTTTGTTCCTCAGCACTAAGGATTGAATTCAGGGGCTTCACACTGAGCTACTTCACCAGTTCTTTTTAATTTATTTAATTAATTTACTTTGCAGTCTGGGCTGAGGATTTGGCTCAGTGGCACCGCTGCCTGTCTTGTAAGTAGAAGGTCATGAGTTTAATCCCCAGTACCACAAAAAATAACCCACACGTTAAGCAAAAATAAAAGAAATATTCATATTTGAAAATTTTCACAATATGCTGGAGGTGGAATCCTTTGAGTATTTTAAACCTAGTAACATTCATTATAGAGTACCTCATCAATGGTCCATCTAAGAGTTTTGGTAGGTATGGATGATTGTTATGTAGACCCATTATTTCACTAGAATTTCAAAGCATAATTTTCTAGTTCTCTCTGAATTTTTTTGGTTGCAATTCTCATATAAAGAAAGTTTTCTTCACTGGCAACTTGATTATACTGAATGAAACACAGTTCCTATAGGAAAGGCAAACAAATGTTTTATGCCTTCTCTTATTTATCAGTTTATAAAATAGAGTTGATACAAAGATGTCCTGAGAGTTTTGCCCCCTCATATTTTTGTACTAGTGATATGTTTTAATTCATTATCAGCACTATTCCTTTTTATTTTCCCATTGAGTTATATTCTTAGCCGTTCCCTCCCTTTTTTAAATTTTGAGATAGTTGATCACTAAGCTGCTAAATTACCCTGGCTGGGGTCAATTTTTTTTTTTTTTTTGAGGCAGGGTCTTGCTTTGTAGTTCAGGCAGGCCCTGAGCTCAGCCTCAAACTCACATCACAGCAATCCTCCTGCCTCTGCCTCCCGAGTGCTGGGATTACAGGCGTGAGTCACCACGCACGGCACTGTGGTATGTGGTACTGGTTGCTGCTGGGTGTGAGTCTCCACACCCAGTATTGTATGTGGTTACCGGGGATTGAACCTGGGCCCTCGCACTTGCAAGACAGGCGCAGGAACCACTGAGCTAACTCCCCAGCCTTGGGGTCAAACTTTTAATGCTCCTGGCTCAGCCTCCTCCAAGTGCTAAGATTACAGGTACAGTACCCAGCTGACATGATTGTTTTAATGTTGTAGTTGTCCTCTCTATGGCCACTGGGATTCTCAAATTGGCTCCTGAATTCTATGGACTTAACCCCACTAATCTCAGACAGCTTCCTTGCATTTAGCCACAAGCTGCTTTGAAGCTTATATAATTTTTACCTCAGATTTTAATTTAACATTTATTCAAAAGAGCTTTGAGAATTATTTTTCAGTAAAATATGATATTTAGAAACTATAATAGGATACAAAGGATGCATAGTGCACTAGGTTGTTATTGCTTCATGGCACCTACAATGGTCTGTACTATGAAATATTTATTTTTTAAAAGAAAAAATAAATTATGAGTTCATGATAATTCCAATTTGGACATAAATATTATTCAGTTCTTATTCTAATTCTCTGACTTTTTATATATAGAACTTTTTCTTGATTCTAATAAATAATTACTTAAGACCTATTTTCTTTATCCCTATGTGTCCCAATATACAAACATTTTCACTAGATTACTAAACATTATCACCAAAATTATTAAACACAATTTAATATTTCCTTGTGGTTCTTTTTGTTCTGATACATTTTATTCTCAGTTGAAAGATAATTTAATGGGACAAAGCATTGTACCACCTTAACACCACTGTTCCTTAATTAGGAGTAAAGGAAGGTAAGTGCAAAAGCTCAAATCATATCAGTTTCTGGGCCATTTCCCCTTCGATGTGGCATTCTGAGGCAAAAACATAAGGTCTGGATGAAAAAGTCTTCAGGGAATGGCTATGAACATAGGAAAAACAAATCACCACCCCAACTAACATGGGGTCACTGAACTAAAGAAATAAGAAGCCAGGAAAGAAATCATGAACATAATTCTCATTAAACAGGCAAGATAAGTCAGGGCTGACAGGCAGCTGCAAATTTTCTCAGCAGGAGCTATAGTGAAATGCTGCTTAGCAACACCCGAAGGCAGATGATAATGACAACCATACAAAGAGCCAGAGAATCAGATTTAAGCGTGACAATCATACCATCTTATACCAACCAGGCAACAATTACTTATGGTAAAATACAGTGACGGTGTTACCTTTATTACTTTTCTATTTTTTTTAAAAAAATAGAATTTTCAACAAAATTGAGGCACTGAATCACATTAGGTAAGCATTTTATAAAAACATCTTAAATTTTTACAAGATATTGTGGTGATTAGCTATGAGTCAGAGGACCGATAAGATTTAAGTGATCTTATTAGCAATTTTTTCAAATATTTCTCAATTTTTGATATACATGAAGCTTTAAAAATTAAGATAAGCTGGACATGATAGCATTATGTTTGTAATCCTAGCACTCAAGAGGCTGAGGTAGGAGTATAGCAAGTTTGAAAGGGCCAGCCTCGATTATATAGCAAGATCTTATCTCAAACAAAAAGAAAGGATGTCTATGTTCTCACACAGATAAGCTAAATCAGAAACCCTAAAAGGTGGTCATTATCAATATTTCGAAAAATATCTCAAGAGATTTTATTTGCACACAAAGTTGAAAACCACTGTGATGTAAATATGTAAAAACAGTGAGTTTTATGTGCTTGAGAACCACCTCACAGGCTTGTTACACATGTGGAGTCCCAGGACCTATGAAGGTTTCAGATTCATTTGATCTGATGTGGGCTCAGTAATTTGCATGTTTCACCAGAATTCCAGTAAATATGGAAGCAGGTGTTATCAAATCATACTCTGAGCAATATTTTTGGACAGTTTTTGAGAAAAAAATAGGTAAAGAAACCAATACAGACAGCAGTTTGGATGCAAAACATGGCAGTCACCAACCTGAATGATGTTTGTGAATATTTGCTCTGACATTTTTTCACATAATACAGCCAGTAGCTGCAGGACCAGCAGCCTGTGCTCCTGGCCTTCCACAAGAAGAGCTTGGTGTTCTAAATCTAAGAGGTTCTTGTTGGAGAAGGGCTCAGGTTTTAACTCTGCTTCCTTTTCCGCAGCCAGATGAGTCAACTCCTGGAAGCGTGGGATGAAAAAAAAAAGAGTGAAGAAAAAGCCAGTAAAAACCAAAGGTTTCACAAACATCTAGAAAACTGTTTAAAAAGCCTATGTAAAGAAATGGTCTACATTTGTTGTAGAACTAATTACTTATAAAGCCCAAAACTGGAGAAAACCCAAGTGCCCAGTAATAAAGGAATAAAGAATGATGTATTGATGAGCCAGGGATGTAGCTCAGTGGCACTATGCCTGCCTGGCAAGCCCAAGGTCTGAGTTCGATCTCCAGTACCAGGAAAAAAAAAAAAGAATGATGTATTTATTATATCAAAGCAGTTAAAAAATGAGTGAACTAGATCTGTTTAGATATCAATATAGATCTCAAAGACATTGATGTGTGAAAAATATAAACTGCCAGATAATATACTCATTATGGTACTATACACATTAAGATTTCACAATAAAAACATACCACACAAAAAGAACTGGTTTGACAGAGTTCTTACTTTATCAGTATTTTTATGATCTCTTCCATTGGTGTTTCTTGAACTAAAACCTCAGACTTTATAACTTTCCCAAAGTCCTTTTAGAGATCATTAGATGCCCTTCCTTTACAATACTTAAAACTAAACTTCCACTAATGAATCATTCATTATTGTGGGTTTTATAGGCTTTCACCTACCCTTTGTAAATTTCCTTGGGAAGGGAAAACCTTGAGTTCCCTCACAATTAGTACTTTACTGCTGTAATTGACAGCTGAGAGTAGTGGTGCTTAACTGCCTGGCAATTTCACTCCCCAGGGGACATTTTGCAATGTCTGTGGGACATTTATGGTTGTCATAATTGGGGGTTGATACTGGCACTTAGTGAGTAGAGGTCAGAGATTCTGCTAAATATCTTATAAAGCACAAATCCCTATAAGAAAAGATTTATCTGGCCCCAAATGTCAAATGTGCCAAGGTATAGTTATCCTGGTTTAGAACAAAACCCTTTTGTTTTTAAAAAAATCATTTTAAAAAGGCATACAATTAGTCCGAGTTCGATTCTTGATACCCTCCCCCAAAAGGCATATAATTAGGCATACATCTCCCTAGAATGTTACTTACATTGAATGGCTGGGCATTGGGATAAATGTGAACATAGAAATAACAAAGCATCAAAAAAAAGTGTCACCGGGCCAAGGATTTAGCTCAGAGGTTCCAGCGCCTGCCTTGCAAGTGCAAAGGCCCAGGTTTGAACACCACCCCCCACCCCACACCCCTGTAACCACATACAGCAATGACATGCATGGAGTTTCATGCCCACCAGCAGTCAGAACCACATACCACAGTGCAGGAAGATTGCAGTGAGTTCAAGGCTGAGCTCAGGGCAAGCCTGAACTACAAAGCTAGACTCTGTCTCAAAAAAAGTGTCACCTAACTGGGCTTGGTGGCACGTGCCTGTAGTCCCAGCCAGCACTCTAAGAAGCGGAAGCATAAAGATCACAAATTTGAGCTCAGCCTAGGCAAGTTGGCAGCTTAGTAAGAACTTATCTTAAAATCAAAATGAAATGAAAAGAACTAGGGATGTAGCACAGTATGAAGGTTCCAGGCTTAATTCCTAAGTATTGGGGGAAAAAAAAGTGTCCCCACTTCAAGTTCTAGAAATGTTAGCTAATTGGCATGATGGCACACATCCGTAAGCTCAGCACTCAAGAGACAAGACAGGAGGATTACCATGAGTTTGAGTCTAGCCTGGAATATATAGTTAAGACCAGCTTGAACTATTTAGCAAAATCTTGTCTCAAAAAACTGAACAATGAAAACAAAAACCAGTTTCCTCCTTAGATTCTCATACACCCTCCCCAACTTAAACTTTACAGACATTGTCTTAGTCTTAGGATGAAGACTTTCTTTTGGAGAAAGAGTAGAGAAAGCAAAGCTATAGGTCACTGGCTAATGACATCTGACACGTATAACACTACATGGCACAAGTTATTACTGGAGATTAGGACAAAAGGATACACAAGCATTGGTACTAAGAAATAAACTAAAAAAAAAAAAAGATTTCAAGTGGCTACAGACTAAAATGGAGACAGAACAGTAAATCTCTGTTCCAAATACCTGACAAAACTAGTGCCAGAAAGGATAGGGGATTACTCTATAGCTGTAAAACCCACTATTAACTTCAAAAGAGTTCTTCTTGTCAACATGGAGCAAAGATTAACCCTTTTATAGATCAATAATTCTGCTTTGTTTGTCTCTAACATTTCAAGGTAGGTTATCTTCAAAAGTAGTTAGATCACATCATTCTGACTAAAAGTAAATTTCTTCTTTTTATCAATCCAAATGCTAAGAAAAATTAAACTACCCTTTTGTCTTCTACTCGTTTTTTCTAAATTTGCACCAAAATTTTAGGACCTAAAACTATGAATGCCTTTAAAACACAAAAGGTCACCAGCGACCACCCCAGAGTAGAGATGACCATGAACTGCATGGACTTCTTACTTTCAAACAGAAGATGAAGAAGTCTCCTGCCAAACCAGACTCCTGACAATGGGTGAGCAAGTTCCCGAGATGCTCCAGCTGGCTCTGCTCTGAGGACACTCTCTGGTACAGGGCTTCATCTTCATCTTCATCACTGCAACACAGGGTAAGATTTATCTTGGCAGTATCACCAAGAGATTTTTTTTGAAACCCCATAATAATTTTCTAAATCGAGTAATCTAAATCTAAAATCTTTTTTTGAAACTCCATAATAATCTTCTAAAATCTTCACAGGCTTTGGCTGTCATTCAAAGGCATTTTTACTTTTGCAGATGAACCACTAAAGAGATGAGAAGAGGAAAAAGATCGATCAACATAGGAGAAATGTAGTTAATCCCAACTCATATGAATCAATTAGTTGAGATAAGAAAGTATATAAGTCCAGAAAAATGAGTAGAGTGAATGTGATTATAAAACAATAAAATTTGTCGAAGTTTCTGAAAAGAATGCTATAATAACTGCATAAAATTGTAAGAAATTGCTCACAATAACTTCTGGTGGGCAAATGGTAGAGTGAATGGTAAGTGATGACACAGATCAAAGTCCCTGACCCAGCCCCGGAGAGACTACGTCATAAATAGGCCTTTGAGAGCAGATGACAAATCCGCCTCACTCTCTTCCCCCTCTACTTCTTACTTCTGGTACAGTGACCTTTTGGAAATAGACTGGTTTTTGTTTTGTTTTGCAAAGCTGGTGATAAAGACTATTTTTAGTAACTAATGAAAATTATGGACCTTATTTTCAGAAAAAGCACCATGTTTGCATATTTTGAAAAGTTTGTGTGTATAGTTATAAACTGTAGATCCCTAGAAGCTCATGCAGAGAAACCAGGTTAAAGAGCTATTGCTTCAGGCAGTGGATGGAGATTCATCAATCACTGCCTGTTAAATTATTTTTCTAGTGTGAAGAGAAACTATAGTTTCAATGAGGACAGTAGATTTCTGCCTATATGCACTAATAAAAGTATTAAATTAACAGTAAGTTATTACTAAGTTAAATGTTATTAAATTTCCTACAGTATCACTAAAGTGGTCTTACTTAAAGAGTTCTCAAATATTTTTCAAATGAACATGCCAAATTATTTTATTGATTAATTTTTGTTTTGTTTTGTGAAGATAGGGTTTTACTTTTTAGTTCAGGCCAGCCCTGAACTCACCATGTAACCCAAGTTGTATCCTCCTGCCTCAGCCTCCTGAGTGCTGGGATTACAGGCATGTGCCACCACATCCACCTCACACCAAATAATTTTAAATTCTTTCATTTATGAGCATGGTTATAATCACAAACCTATCAATGGTCAACAACTCTCAAGAAATTGGTAACTTAGTTTGTTCTGATAATTCTGTTTGAAATCTACACATATTTTTATCCTCCTCAAGTGTATCATACTGTTTGTTTTTTAAAATTTTACAAAGTTAACAATGAATATAAAATTAAATTTAAAGCTGAGTGTGGTGGTGCACACCTGTAATCCCGGCACTCAGGAAGCTGAGGCCTGAAATATTTTGAGTTCAAAGCCAGCCTGGGGTACATAGCTCAAGGCCAGAGTGAACTGCACAACTAGCCACAAAAACAAAACAAAATCAGGGCCGGGGAGTTAGCTCAGTGGTTCCGGCACCTGTCTTGTAAGCACAAGGACCCAGGTTCGATCCCCGGTAACCATGTACCATACTGGGCATGGAGACTCACGCCCGCAGCAACCAGTACCACATATCACAGTGCCGGGCATGATGGCTCATGCCTGTAATCCCAGCACTCAGGAGGCAGAAGCAGGAGGATTGCTGTGATGTGAGTTTGAGGCTCAGCTCAGGGCCAGCCTGAACCACAAAGCAAGACCCTATCTCAAAAAAACAAAACAAGAAAAAATCAAACACTTCAACAAATAGCAGCATATGAATGTGATGTGAAATCCACATGTGATCTAGGGTACCTAGATCAGTTAAAGTCATGATTTATGACCAACAGGAATTTACATGTTTAAGTAATATCATCTTCCAAAGTTCTCCCAGAAATAGAATAACTAAATATGGACTTGTGGTATTAGGTGTCTAGTTCAACAGAAGAGTACTTGCCTAGTGTTCACAAGGCTCATTCCCCAGATCCATAATAAAAGAGAATAAAATAAAATATTTGAGAAATATTGGATAATCTACTGTACTAGTATTTAAATATTTTCTGACCAATTTCTATAAAAAATAAATCCTTACTATAAAACCACCATAAAATATAGCTATCAGGGCCGGGGAGTTAGCTCAGTGGTTCCGGCGCCTGTCTTGCAAGCGCAAGGGCCCGGTTCGATTCCCCGGTAACCACATAACAATACTGGGTGTGGAGACCCACCCCAGCAGCAACCAGTACCACATACCACAGTGCCGGGCGTGGTGGCTCACGCCTGTGATCCCAGCACTCGGGAGGCAGAGGCAGGAGGATTGTGATGTGAGTTTGAGGCTGAGCTCAGGGCCAGCCTAAACCACAAAAGTGAGACCCTGTCTCAAAAAACCTAAAAAAAAAAAAAAAAAAAAAAAAATATAGCTATCAGACAATTTCCCTTAGGAATAGGCCTGGCTGCAAACACATACATATACCATTTTTTGAGTCAGAAATAGAACTAGATTATTTTGGTGGTAGGGTGAACATGTGCTGCCCTTTACTCTGATTCTGGCAAAGGCTCTGAGAAGTGAGCAGGCTTGTTGTGATGCAGAGCTGTGAGGCTCGAGTAAGTTGCACCTACTATTAGCTGGCATCTTTGAAGGAACCCGAAGGATCATTTAAGGCTCATATTTCATTTAGAGACTATAAATAGCAAGTGTCTCAGATGCTTGAGTTTCTGGTTTCTTTTCCATCAGTGCCCCTTAGTGGCTGAGTTACAGAATAGCCTATGGTTAGAGCGAAATCTGGAGAGACAGTACACGATGGGTAAACTTACCTAGTAGCCTCTCTGATAGTAATCATAATGCCACCATTGGTGGCAGCTCTAAACTGACACAGAGGATGGAGAGAGGGCACAGCTTTGTCCAATCCTGCAAATCCTTTCAGGCTGGCAACTGCTATCTTCCTTTCCAGCTTCTCCAGGATCCATAATAAGATCTCTTGGCAAAATGACCTGGCAGAAAAATCAGTTATGAATGAGCTTGTCATCTTACTCTATGTATCTAACAAGCTAACATAAGAAAGAAAGAAAGACTGTTGGGTTCCATTGTGTTCTAAATGCTGGCACAATCACTTACTACGAACTCAAAACACAAGCATGCAAAGTATGCATCTTGTGACTTTCATAATGCAAATATCCTGAAATTCAATGAGTGACGGACTAATCCTTGGTTCTTAAGCAACCCTAACATGTCACCTTAACCCCACGTGATTTTGTTTCTGTTTTTGTACTTCCAAGTATATAACTTAGTTTGATCAGACACAGTGAATGAAAGCACCTACTGATTTAAAAAAAAAAAAACACCTACTTTCAATGGGACCAGCAGCTGGTATCCAAGAAACAGAATACCAACAAAATATTTCTGATTCCTCACTTCCTTTGATCTGTGTCAATCAACATAGAAAGAACATTTCTGTCTCCCTTGTCAGTCTTTTGATGATGACACAACAGTGCCCTGAGGCTTTTAAAACCAAAACAAGTTATTTTATGGATAGTCCTTTAAAACCAAATTCCATTTAGAAGCTCCATCATTCTGTGTGCTTTCTTGTCATTGTTACTGTTGGTATGCTAAAATGATAGGCTAACTGAATGCTTAAGAGTCAAAGGCATGCATAAGCTTTGAATAATGTGAGCTATCTTCCTTTACCACAGAGCAACCATGCCAATGACAACTACCATTTATTGAGTTAGTGTTTGCCAGAGACTACCAAACACATTAACGTGTATTTAGTCTCCATAGTAACTCTGCAAACAACTACACTGGAGCAATACCAAAAATTGGAATTCTACGAGATTTCAGAAAGGATATAAGCTCTTACCAAGAGGTAGAAATGAGATAAGTGACTATAAAGAGATTGACACTAGACATAAACTCTACTTAAGTTTGTCCTACGTAAATTCTAACACAAAATAGTATTTTTTTGAATAGCAGAGATTTTTTTATTCTTCTTTCTAAACAACACTGCATTACTCATCTCAAGTCCCAGGTTGACTACAATGTGCTACATCCATGTCTAGATTTTTCAAACCTGTTTCCTAACTCCTCATAAGGTATTATGATTCACCCTGTTTCCTCCATCCTAGATATTAACTGCAGTATTTTTCACTGATCAGACAGTGGCATGTTTATACATAAAAACAGATTTTGTCTCTGATGTCTAGGATAGAGGCTGATGAATTCATCCTAAAAATTGTATCATAACCCCTTTGTTCTACAAATTTTTCTTCCTAGAAGTGCCAAATAAGGTTCCCCAAATGATTTCTTGACTTTGAAATGAAATAAGTAGCCTAAGTCTTTAAAAATAAGATTCTATAAGCAAATAAGGCTCTATATAAGGCTCTATTATTATTTACCTTATATGAGACACGCTCTGCTTTGTAAAGCAGTGAAGAGCAAAAAGCATCCTCAGGACTGGAAGCATGGAGTCCAGAAACACTGTGAGAGGTTCATTTCCCACCACATACACCTAGAGGAAAAGAACGTGTGAGACACAGCACAACCGCAAGGCCAGAGCAATGCTAATCAAACACCAGAAACTTGGCAGGGCTTAGAGTCTTATCTTAAAGAAACACTCTCTTCCGAAGGCATGCAATTTTGGCTTTAAGGGTGTACTCAACGTGGTGATGAAACTATTTGAGACTGGCAGACAAGACAAATCTCGAGACTAAATTAGAATGTTCATCCATGTGTAAAGCCCAAACTGCCCAGTGAAATGTGTAAATTAACTCATTTTCTGACCTCTTCCTTTCCTAACTGTGGCTATCTCTGAGTTTTCTAATCTGTCTATTATTCATCTATATGACAGTTGTCCTACCATTGAAGGCCCAGTTTTTAGGACGTAACAATTACCACCAATGAGAAAAACTTAAAAGTAGATTTTGGGAATTAACACATGTAGTTCAGTGGTAGAGAGCATGTGCTTGGTATATGTGAGGCCCTGGATTGAATGCCCAGCACCAAAACAAATAAACACAAGATAAAAAGTCCCTAGATTTGAAATAAAACAACTTATTCTGGATTTGTTACTCTTAAAATATGACTGGCACTTTAATAAACATTTAAAGAAATACGCTGCACACTTAGATCTGCATCAGCTTTACACCCGAGGACGCAGACTTTTATCAACAATTATTCTACATATTTGAATTGTACTTTTCAATGAGCCTAGTAAGATGCACTCAAGTAAACTGACTTTTACTAAACATCCACTGAGTTCAAAGTAGTATCTTTGGCACTCACTGCAAGTTGAGTATAAAAGTGAGAAATAATTCATATTCCCCAGTTGCTTGTGATATATAATAGGACAAACAAAGTAAGAAAACAAATAATATTAGTTAAAGGCAAATAATTTAGAGCATCTAAGGAAAAGCACAAAGATTTTTCCAGCCTGTAAAAATGCTTCCATGACCTTGTTTCCCATGTTTCATTTTGAATAATATTTATTCCCTACTCTAAACTACAGAATTTCAAAATGTACTTCTGTTTTAATTAATTAAATCTGAGAGTATAGACAATAATGGTGATAAAAGGAAAAAGAAGAGGAATTGACAACTGATTATGTTTGCCAGGGCCTACGGTCAGGCTTTGAAAACAATCTTCCAGGTAATGTGTTAGATTCTTTAGAGTTAGCTCATTAAAATTATAACAATTTCCCAAAGTCAATTTTAGTGGTCTTATTTAAAGATGAAGAAAAGGAAGATTGATGAGGCCCTTATTTATAGAATGAGTACTGAAGTAGAAATCAATACTGTTTATAGGAAATGAAAGGTCATGGAGGCATTTTCATAGGCTTGAAAAAAAATCTCTGTGCTTTTCCAGTAAACCCTGTTCCTTTAAATCAACCCTAATTTTTCACAGTCCTTAATCCTCCTGCCTCCTCTGTGGAGCCTGATAACCAAAGAGCCAGCTTCCTGTGCATGATCTAATCTCCATAAACCCAGCTAAATGAAGTGCCTTGTAAGGCAGTGCTCAGAGGTAATATGCGGCCTAATTATGGTATCACCAATTACAGGAGTAGAAGACAATTCCCCTGATAACGTAAGGGCCTATTGTTTAGCTCTGAATCCTGTGTTCTCAGAGGTAATCCCCATGGAGCCATCCTTCCTTACCACCATTGTTAGTACAAAACAAACCAGGCTGAGAGAATCTCCATTACTTTCTGGCTTGACAGGGGCTAAGCACCTCAAACCTTAAGATGAACTCAATCAAGCACATTTTGGAGGTATATATTGTTGATAAATTCTTCCAATTTTTAGAATTCTGTCTCTTATACTTTTCTTTTTTTTTCCTTATAAGGAACAAGTACTACTTTCATATTCAGAAAAAGCTGCAGCTATTTATATCTTTTGTGAACTTTCATATAAAGGTTTTAGCAAATGTCTACTGCATACAGTTATGTGAGAGGCATGCTTGTGGTGCTGGGAATGTAGTGGTGAATTAAGTCTGCTTCAAAAGAGTTTAAAATTTAGAAGAGACTGGTGATAAGCAATCATGAGACATTACCAGCTAGAAACAAGTACTATAAAGAGAATAAAACAGGTGAAAGGGATAGTGATGAAGGGAAGGGTAATTCGAAGGACAAAGAAAAAAATTAATAACCTTTATGAATCAACTAACAAAAATATTCATTAAGTTCACAAACACAATGAAATTTTCTTTGAAGTAAAAAGATTTAGAGACAAGGTCTCTTTTTGGCTCATTCTGATAAATAAATATCTCATACAATATCTTAAAGAATTTCAATGACTTCTGCTTGGTGCATGCACAACTATCATCTCTATTATTGATTTATTTATTTTTTGAGACCAGATTGCATTTTATAGATGAAAAACAGGAAATGGTACTCATGAAATTGACCTAATTCCAGTTCTACCTCTCCCATAAGCCTGTTCTATTTCACTATTTAAGTGCTCATTCATTCCTTCATTTAACTATTAAGCATATAGCCACTATGAAATGATTCTTTTCCTTCTACAAATTCCAAAAGCATTTTAAAGTTTGTAAATAGTTCCATGAATATATAGTTAGCTGTCAACTCCTCAACTACTCTAGAAGACAAGTCCTTAGCTACCTTCAAGTTCTTTACTTTAGTACCTATAAGAATAGATTTTGTTAAAAAAAAAAAAAAACCCTGGATTAAACCTGGGGTTTTTGTTTGTTCTGCTAAGACACTAAGTTGTCCAGGCAGCATGCAAACTTGCAAACCTCTTCCCTCAGCCTTCCAGAAGGCTGAGATTATAGGCACACACCACCACCCCAGCCAGGGTTTATTGCTTCTAATGATGTTGTAGAATTTGAATTCCCTTCTGATAGATTTTATTAAGTTGTGTTTTGCCTACATTTTTTACGAATAAGCACTTTGAGCATAGTGGTATACAATTTAAAGAAGTCCCCAGTTATTTTATTTTATTTATTTATTTATTTATTTTGAGAAATAGTCTTTCTAAGTTACCAGGCTGCCTTCCATCTTGTGATTTTCCTGTTTTAGTCTCCCCATGTAGCTAAGATTATAGACATGCACTACTATATTTGACCTGTTATTGCTTATATGAAATGATTATTACTATGTATTGCATGAACCAGATATTTAGCTAAACATTTACCGTATACTGAATTATCACAAAGGCCTGCAGCGTAAGCACTTTTGTTTCTGTGCTAAAAATGTGGAAAACTAAGGCTCAGACACTCTACATCAGTTGAGCAAATATACCCTAGTAGTAAATGGTGGCGCCAGTTAAGATCCATCTGATACAAAATCCATTCAGAATCCATAGGGGGAGAAAGTACACTAGTGGTACCAGTGCTAGGAGAAGGAGGAAAGAGGCTGACTGCTTAATCAATCCAGAATTTCCACTTGGCATGATAAAAAAAAGTTCTAGAACTAGATATTGAAGATGGTTGGGAAACAATGCAAATGGATTTAATGTCAGTGTATTCTACACTTTCAAATGCTTAAAGTGAATTTTATGTTATATGTATTTTCCATAAAAAATAAACAGGGGGTGAGGGGATAACAGAGTTGTGCAGCACATGCTTAGCATGCACAAGTCCCTAGGTAAAATCTCCAGCACCAAAAACAAAACAAAAACCCCCCAAAATCATGTGTCTCCCCTGTACAACATGATATTTTTCTTAAGTCAATCCCTAACTCATAGTAACTTTATCTAAACTGTCTCTACTCTCAGGATCAGCAGATCCCAACTTACCAGTCTACTATTAACCCAAGTCCTACAAGCTGAGCTGAAATTGATGAGTGGCACCATGGACAGCAGCCTCTATGCGGCTCCTTTCTCCTACTGTCTTGTCATATGGTCCCCTTTCTACCACATCTTCCAGTAGTTCTCCAGGACCATAACCTGGCAAGGCCTTTCAAGAACAGCCTCTTACTTCCAATATCTTATCTTTCACTAAATTCCTAAATTTGCTCAACACTTGATACCCCATGTTTTCCTCTGTTTGGACCCCCCCCCCCAAGTAAAATCCAGTCACTTCTCCTTTAATGTGGACTCTTCTGATTTTTATTTTGGATTGAGTAATCTATGCAGGTGCATAAGTGGCTGGGCTGATTAGTCAAAGCTGCACTATGATCTTTGCTGTACTGTGATCTTTCCCAAATGCTTTAAGGAAACACAAACACACACAGAGTCCTTCCCACGAAGTCATACTATGTGTAAAGGAAACTAGTTCTCCCCAGTCTCCTCCACACAAGGTGGTGCCATACTGGCTGAAGAAGCAGTAGAAGCACAATAGGTAAAATGTTTCTGCCCTACTGAGTGAGTGAGTGAGAGTGTGTGTGTGTGTGTGTGTGTGTGTGTATGTGTGTGTGTGTGTGTATGGATGACTTCTACACCTTGGTACTGTAGAACTGTCTTGGTCTGTATTTATGTCCAGTCCCCTAGTTCTCCTGGAGGCAAAATGAAGGGAATTCAAGTTTTGAAACAGTATTTCCTGTTCCTATTTTTTTGGTTTATGGTAAAAATGTTTCTAATAAGTACATCACCAGAAGTGGTGGTGCACACCTGTAATCCCAGCACTCAAGAGGCTGAGGCAGGAAGATTTCAAACAGTCTGAGGCTTCCATGGGCTACATAGTGAGTTTTAAGGCCAGTGTGAAATAAACAGTGAGATTTTTGTCTCAATAAACAAAAACAAAACAAAATAAAAAGGCACACACTAATAAGTATATTATTGGAAATTTCCTTTTATAATGGTATTACTCTTGGACAAATCTCATAAGGAGTTACTGGTCAAATATTTCCACAGACCAACTGTATTACTTAACAAACCAATTGACTTCTCTGAGTCTCAGTATCATTATCCGTAAAATGAGAGAGTGGTTACATTGATCAAATCTTCAGGCCTCCTTAATGTCTGACCTATCACTCTCTGATTTGAGGGCAAATCTGCTCATACACTTGTAGTGCTTCAGTCAATAAGATGTAAGACTGGCTGAAAATAATGAGCTATCTCTCCAGATAAAATTGAACACGAACCTTTAACTTGACTAAGATGTAACAAATTTATAGTCCTTCCTCACATTCGTATAGCCTGGAAGTAGCTAATACTTTAAAGATGAAATCCTAGGGCCAGGGATATAGCTCAGTGAAAAAAAAAAAAAAAAAACACCCAACCAAACAAACAAAAATAAAAAAGCAGTAGGGAATGTAGCTCAGTGGTAGAGTACTCCATGTTCAATACCCAGTACTGCGGAAAACAAAACAAAACAAAACAAACAAACCTTAGCACTGTAAATATCTTGTGTTTTAGAGCAGTCCTCTGAGTTTAAATGAAGGCTTGTAAAGCTTACCCACAGAAGCCGCCTCTCATGGCCAAATCTGTGAGCAAAAACTAAGATGCATTCAGAAAGGAATGTGAAAATCCCAGAAAGAAATGGAGCAATGGGACCAGTCTGTATTCTTGTCTAATTTGTTCTGTTCTGTGTGGTTTCATTGATGCACACTGGCCTCTTATGTTGTCCCTCAGAAATTCTTACATGTTTATACTAGAAAAAACAAGGTGCACATATACTTGAGCTTTCTTTCCAAGCATCCTTTCTCACCCTCTGAAAGGATTTTTTTCACGCTGAGTAGTTGAATGATCACCTTCAGAGTCAGTTTCTCCTTTCCTTGCTTCAGCTTTCCCATCTCTTAATATTTTGTTTGGTGATCTCTAGTTGTATAAATACCTGAGTAACCAGAAAATCTTTTAATTAACTAGGATTTCATCTTTTTTTTAAGGTTTTTTGAGACAGGGTCTCACTTTGTAGTTCAGGCTGGCCCTCAGCTCAGCTTCAAACTCGCATCACAGCAATCCTCCTGCCTCTGCCTCCCGAGTGCTGGGATTACAGTCATGAGCCACCATGCCTGGCACTGTGGTATGTGGTAATGATTGCTGCTGGACGTGAGTCTCCACGCCCAGTATTATTATGTAGTTACTGAGGATCGAACCCAGGTCCTTGAACATGCAAGACAGGCGCCAGAACCACTGAGCTAACTTCTTAGACCCCTGCTTTTTTTATTTTTTGAGACATGGTCTTGCTAAATTGCCTGGGCTCAATGTTGTAATATTTCTGCTTCAGCCTCCTAAGCAGCGGGGATTAAGTGTGTGCACGATCATGCCTAGCTCTGAATATTTTTAAACACAAACCACACAGTCTCTGTCATTCTTTTTTTAACTTGTGTGGAAGCTCTTTCTTTGATTGCTGTGGTTGTTAGTTCTTGTTTATTTCTGTATTTGTAAACCTAGCAAAGTATCTAGCATTCAGTAGGTAACTTGGTCAATGTGCTGTGGCTGACTGAATCAAAGTAGCCTGCAGTTTATTTTCTCCAAAGCTCTGTTTTTTAAGGACAAGTCATACTGCTGTATTTTTTTTTCTTTTTGCAAAGTTGCAGCTACAGACTATTCAGTGGTGCTAATTAACTGAACAGACTCAGAACTTTAGTCATGAAAGGCAAAGCAGACCAAACAAAAAGAAGCATGGGTTTTATACTGGGTAGTTCATCTGTATTTAATATCTGGAGAACAGAAATTCTTTGGAAAGATTTCATTGAAATTAGCCTGAAAGAGGAAAATAAAACTTGATCAAACTTATTCAAAATAAACACGTGTTTCTGTTTCAGAGCAAACAAAATAAAATGAAAAGGCATTCTCACACTCTCCCCTTCTCATTTTAGAGACTCCTATTTATAGGGGTGAGCATATCCCTCCAAGCACACTGTAGTCACTCAAAGAACCCGAGGGAACCAGGAGCCAGGCGATGGTGCGAATTTTGTCTCTGCCACCTATGTGAATGCCCAAAATCATATACTGAGTGAGTAAAGATGGAGAAGACACTTTAATGTCTCTCACTCTCCGCTTCCTCATAATTTTTTATAATGAAGGCATTAAGCTTTGGGCATCAGAACCAATTAAGATAATTCATGTTCAAGTATTCTGTAAAATCCATAATGCCATGCAAATGTTAAGACTTATTACTACATATTTTCAATTTTTTTTTTTTTTTGTACCAGGGATTAAACTCAGGACTTTGTGCTTGCAAGGCAGGTATGGAGCCACTGAGCTAAATCCCCAGCCCTTTTAAATTATATTTGATACCACAGTAAATGAAATTGTTTTTCTAATATATGTATCATTTCCAGGGATGCACATGTTTGAAATACAAACATGATGGGCCTATTCAGAATCAAACTGACCAAATATTAACACTGAAAATCAATACAGATTGGAGCTTGATTTTACCTCTGTTAAAGATAAAATTAGTGAAATATGGTCTTTTACAACACTGCAGTGACCCTTTTCATAGTCGTATTTCAGAACTTCTACTGCAATTGCTGAGTTTAAATAAGACAAGTGAGAAGAAAAAGAACAAGTCAAGTTACCTAATATAGAAAGTATTTTGTACTATGCATGCTTTCAGAACATATTGCATAAAACAGTCTTTTTTTAAAGAAGTTTCCCTGAGCCAAAAAGAAACTGACAGTTTTTTGGGCCCTTGTGTGCTACAGTATGCCATGAACCTATCAAAAGTTACCTTATTTTATCAGACAGTTCAAGTGTAAAAGAAACCACCTTGGAGTCAGATTTCAGCCCAGATATGACTGGTTCAAAGGGCCTGGTGCTTTCCAGTACACTGCACCACAGAGACTGAGCCATACATTCAGAAAACGCAACTGTGTGACTCCCACAGCTTTCAATGCTACTTCTTTTGATCCTTTGTTTGAAATAAAAGGTCATTATTTAATACAGGTGGAAATTTCTGGAAAAAAAGATATCGCTTAGGAAGAGAGGCCAATGTAAAGAGGTAACCAACCTTTCATTATAAAGAATTTTACACTCCTTAAATGTATGCTACATGCAAATATTAAGTTTTCTAAACACACACATAACAGAGTGACCCAGAGAGAGAGAGAGAGAAGGGTGCCAAAAGCTGCCTGGTAAGCACAAGGTCCTGAGTTCAATCCCCAGTACAGGGTAGGGGAGGACTGGAAAAATCACTCCAATAATCTTCTGGATTTTGCTCCTTTTACTGTTAAATAAAGGATTTTATTATTTTTAAACCTGGCCCTTCATATTCACAGGTTCCACAGCCTTATTTTCAACCAACTAGACTGAAAAACCTGAGAAGAATAACTGCATCTGCTGGTTGTGGTGGTGCATACTTGTAATCCCAGCACTCGGGAGGCTGAGGCAGGAGGACTGCTAGCCTGGGCTACATAGTGAGTTCAAGGCCAGCCTGAACTATGTAGGAAGATGCACATCAAAACAAAACTGCATTTATATCAAATATGTACAGACTTTTTCTCTGGTCATTATTCCTTGAATAATACAGTAGAACTATTTACACAGCATTTATATTGTATTGAGTATAAGTAACCTGGAAATTACTTAAAGTGCATGAGAGGAGTATGTATATAAAACACTATTTTACATAAGGGACTTGAGCACCCTTGGATTTTGGGTTTTCAGAGGTTTTTTTTGTTTTGTTTTTTTGTTTTTTGTTTTGAGACAAGGTCTTAATTTGTACTTCAAGTTGGGCCCTGAACTCCCTGTGTAGCCCAGGTGAGCCTGGAACTCACAGCAATCCTCCTGTCTCTGCCTCCCAAGTGTTGGGATTACAGGTGTGAGCCACCATGCCTGGCAAACATCCTTGGATTGTGGTATCCTTTGCTATCCTCAGAGGTCCTAGAACCAATTCCCTTGAGATACTAAAGGACAACAGTAAGGTCTGTATTTTTTTAAGTGAAGAGTTTTACTAAATTATTTCTAAAGTTTCTTCCCGTTCTAAGATTCTATTATTCTAACTTACTCTGTAAAACTAATTAAAAATTCAAAAAAAGTCAAATTCTCACTTTGACAAAGTAAGTATAATTAGAAATTCATTAGATTGGATGGGAGGAAAGACTTGTATAATTAAAGTCAGGAGTCCCTGAATCTGGAAACAGAGAGATAAAATGGAAATGAGAATGTACAAAATAAACTAATTAAGTACCTTCTAGTCTTTCCTACCCTAATATTTTTCTGTTTTTAAAATGCCTTCGGCAAGTACCGTGAAGAATATTAACAGGAAACATTCCCTCATGTGAGAGTAGTCAGAAAAAAAAAAAAAGCAAAAAAGGTTCACATTAAAAAAGAACAATTTTTCTTTTTCCTCCCACCTAGATCATGATCTCTGGACAATTTGGCCCTCTCTTCACCAGCAGAGGCCAAGAAACTCCTACAACTGCCGCCCCCCCATAGGAGGTAGGAAAAACAGATGCTCAAAATCAGGAGAGAGAATTGGTAGGTGTAGGGGAGGACTGAACTAAAAGTTATTTGAATGTGAGGGCTTTTTTGCTTAGATAATCTTATCAGATGTAATGCACAAACTACAAAGAAGTAAGGACTATCCATGCAGATAAAGCACAAGCGACAATGCCAAGTTTTTAGCTAATTTATCAAGCACCTATATATACATCTGCATCCTGAAGACTTTCCACCTGGTTCCCAGACCTATCATAACCATGCTGCTCTTCTCTATTGTATGTGAAGAATGCAAGAGTAACTGCTCCCACCATAAACTCACAACCTGCAATCCTAGCACTCAGGAGGCAGAGGCAGGAGGGTTGCTGTGAGTTTGAGGCTCGCCTGGGCTACACAGTGAGCTCAGGGCCAGTCTGAATTGCAAAGCGAGACCTGTCTCAAAAAAAAAAATTGTCATTTGGAGGGCTGGGAAAGTAGCTCATTGATCAGGGAGGAAAGTACTTGCCTAGTATTTCTAAGGTCCTGATTTTCATGCCCAGAACTGGGGTGGGGGGGGATCATTTAGCAAGTGGACAGTTGGTTCCTTTAAATACCAAAATACATTTGTACATTAATGTTTCCAGAAAAAAAAACTTCTAACATACAGTTCCTGCCTTTTATTTATTTACTTTTTTTGTTTCATTTTTATTTGAGGAAGGGTCTCACTTTGCAGTTCATGCTAGTTCCAAACTCACTGTATAGCCCAGGCCAGCCTCAAACTCACAGCAATCCTCCTGCCTCGGCCTCTGGAGTGCTGGGGTTACAGATGTGAGTCACCATGCCCGGTGCTGTGGTATATGATTACCAGAGATCAAACTTGGGACCTTGCTCCTGCCAGGCAGACACTGGAACCACTGAACTAAATCCCTAGTCCTAGTTCCCGCCTTTTAAACAAAGCATATTGGATCTATCAGCTTTAACATACTTTTCTTTTTCAAATTACTATGCTCTTTTGGGTAGTTTTTCTACAACTTTTGTGGTCCAATCTTTTGTCATTCTCTTGTCATTGTGTCTTGTTTAGTCTAACCTTTAATTCTGCTTTGGTCTTAAAATATCGTATAACCAGCCAGAGGTGGTGGTGCACACCTATAATCCTAGCATTTAGGAGGCTAAAGCAAGAGGACTGCCATGAGTCTGAGGTAGTTTGGGTTACATAGTGAGTTCAAAGCCAGCCTGAACTACAAGGCAAGATTCTATTCCTCTGCCCAGGAAAAAAAAAAATCAGATAACCAGTCTGATTAGGATAGTGTAAAAAGTAAAGGCAAAGTCAGGCATGGCACTGTATACCTGTAATCCCTGCACTCTGAGAGGCTAAGACAGAAGGATCACAACAGTCCAGCCTGGACAACTTAGGAAGAGCCTGTCTCAAAATTAAAAGAGAAGAGAGAACATAGCTCAGTGCAGAGACACTGGGTTCAACCCCTAGTATCAAAAGAAGGACCTTGTAGTTACCACACAGCCTTGGAATGGCAGCTGGGTGGTAGCTGTGTGGTGACACAGGTGACACAAGCTGTCAAACTAAAATGCCAAGTGAGGCCGCCCCACATTCTAAGATTCCAGATTAACACTCCTCAACCAGCAAGAAGGTGGAAAAGAAGCAGAAGTGTGGAGATTGGAAGACAGGACTTCTCTGGAGGGAGCTGTTGGTGAGCCAGGACCAACCAATTTAAAAACAGACACAGGATCCTCATAGACATTTCTCAAAAAAAGACAATAGAAATGATCAGTAAGCACACAAAACACTGGTCAATATCATTAGTGATTAAGAAAATGTGAACCTAAGCAGGGATATAGCTCAGTAGTGCTGCATCTGCCTGGCAAATACAAGGGCCTGAGTTCACCCCAGTACAGAGTTTGGGGAGATGTGAACCAAAATCACAAGGAGACCATGCATAGTATCATACAACTGTAATCCCAGCTACTGAGGAGGTTGATGTGGAAGTATCATAAGTGCCAGACCAGTGTCCATAATAATTTATTGTGAACCTGCTGGGCGTGGTAGCACATGCTTATAATCTCAACATTTGTGAGGCTGAGGCAGGAGGACTGCTGTAGGTAAATTCAAGGCCTGCCTGGGATACACAGACTTCAAGACCAGTCTGAACTGCATAGTGAGAAAAAATTAGTTGAGACCTTATCTTGAGCGGGGTATAGGATTGTAGAGATATAGTTTAGTGTTCTCTGATTCAATTTCCAGTGGTGCAAAAAATAGATAAAATAAAACAAACAAACAAACAAAACAACCAACAACAATAAAAAAACTGAACCCCAAACTAAAAAACCACAATGAGATGCTACTTTACATCAAGTAGGAAGATTATATAGTAACAAAGACAAGCACTAACGAGTTGGCCAGTATGTGGAGAAACTGAAACCTTAACAGACTGTTGGTGGGAATGCAAAACGAGGAGCCATTTGGCCAACAAGTCTGACAGGTCCTCAAATAGTAAATACAGTTACTCTGAGTTCAATCTTTGGTACTGCCAAAAAAAAAAAAAGTAAATACAGTTACTATGATCCAAAAAGTCCATACCTAGGTATATACACTGAAGAGAATAACTTGTACATGTATGTTTTGTCAGTATTATTTGTAAGAGCCAAATGATGGAAACAACCCAAACATCTATCAACAGGTGAACAGAGAAAGAGAACATGGTAAACTCAAACAATGGAATACAAGTTGGAAATCAGAAAGAATAAAATACTGCTTTGAGCCAAGCATGGTGGCTCATACTTACAATCCTGGTACTCAGGAGACAGAGGCAGGAGGACTTCTGTGAGTTCGAGGCTTGCCTGGGGCACATAGTGAGTGAGTTCAGGGCCAGCCTGAACTACAAAGCAATACCTTGTCTCAAAAAATAAAATAAAAGGGCCAGGTAGTTAGCTCAGTGGTTCCGGCACCTGTCTTGCAAGTGCAAGGACCTGGGTTCGATTCCCAGGTAACCACATACAATACTGGGTGTGGAGACTCACGCCCAACAGCAACCAGTACCACATACCACAGTGCCAGGTGAGGTGGCTCATGCCTGTAATCCCAGCACTCCGGAGACAGAGGCAGGAGGATTGCTGTGATGTGAGTTTGAGGCTGAGCTCAGGGTCAGCCTGAACTACAAAACGAGACCCTGTCTCAAAAAAACCTAAAAAAAAAAAAAAAAAAAAAAAAAGCAGGAAAAGAGAAACAGATCTGGAAATGTTCCCAAATGCCTCTCTAAAACTAAACACGCTCTTGTTACCCATCGAGTGGCTGCATCAACTTAGCCATCCCAGATGTTTTCCTTATTTCCTGCCTTTGAGCTGTACTCTATAATTTTGTATTAGCAAAAAGCTAATAAGGACAACACATCCTTTGTTGCTAAATTTTGCACAGTGTTTACCATTTTCCTCTAACATACACATTTCCTTTGTTTTCCAACTGCAGCTGCACTGCCAAAATCTTGTAGAAAGTATAATTACCCTTCCACGCCCCTCTTCGTCTCATAGCAGTCCCAACCTTTCATGCAAAGCGCAGTGACTACAGTAAACTAATGGTTTGCCTGTCTCTCTAGATGTTTTTAAATTCACCAGTGTTCACTGGACTGTCCCTAGTTTCAGAGGCAAGAATTAGATAAACAGTAACTCCCTCTCTTTCTCTCCCTCTTGTTCTCTCTCTCTCTTCCCTTCCTCCTTTGTAGAGGCTAATGTCCTTACTAGAAAGAACTTTGCTTTACTTTCTTTTTCCTCTAAAGACAATTTATTGAATCAAAAGAATATTACAAGAGGTATGTACTAAAATTTAGTCACAATTTGTTCCATCCATGCTCTGGCAGTATTTTTTAAGTCTGACCCTCCATGTCCAACATTTAAGTTTTCCATCACAATATTTCTTAGATAGAATGTGTCTGAATGAGATCTTTCTGATAATTATTGAGGTCTTATTCTCTAATTCAGATCATTTGCTTTTTAGCCTCCCCTGTATAATCTGTTCTCTTCTGCTAATCTGAAAAGTCCTTTTCCACCAACACTTGAAGAGGACCTAAGGCTCAACTGTTCAGAAGTCTGTGAGGCATCTAAAAAAAACCAACCCAGCATTATATTCACTAAGCTACATGTCATGTTTTGTCTATGAGCAATTAACCTCCACAGTGATGTACTTGATCAGTCCTATAGAGGGTATACTCCCCCTTTTTTAATACTGAAATTAAAAAGATAGTAAACACTTCACTTTAGCTATAAAGTAAATGCTTAGAGAACAAGTTTTGAGTTTTTAAGCATGAATTATACAACCACAAATTAGACAGAAAGTTTAAAACAAAAACATAGCCAGGTGTGGTGACATATGTACTGGGAAAACTGAGGCAAGAAGACCTTTGTGAGTTCAAGGCAGGCCTGGGCTACATAATGAGTTCAAGGCCAGCCTGAATTACAGTGAAAACCTGTCTCAAAAAAACAAAACAGCCAGGTGTAGTGGTAATCTCAGCACTTGGAGGGCAGAGGCAGGAGGATCTCTACGAGTTCAAGGCTAGCCCTTACTACATAAGTGAAACCCTATCACAAACAAACAAACACCCCCAAGAGCATATAATGTCTCATCTGAATGATTCACTTTATACCCTCATGTACTGCTGATAAGAATATAAAATGATGCACCTCTATGGAAAACAGTCTGGCAATCCCTTAAATGGTTAAACATAAGTTACCATATTATCTGGCAACTCCATTCCTAGGTATATAACCAAGAGAACTGAAGAAAAGTTTTCTGTTACTATAACAAAGGTCCAAGGCTGGTTATCTTATAAAGAAAAGTTTATGTAGCTCATAATTTTCAAGGCTAAATGTCCATCTAGTCTTGCACTGGCTCTATCATGCAGCAGAGGATACCCACCTGACCCTGTCACATGATAGATGGCATCAAGGCAGAAGTACACACAAAGAGGGCAGGGGTCTGCCTGATTCTGTTGTAATAATCCTTCTAGAGAACCAACCAGGGTCTCCCAAGAACTACATCAATTCTTTGAAAGGGTAGTGCCCAGTGACTCAATTGCTTTTCATGAAGCCCAACCTCTAAAAGGTTCCACACCACTTCTCAGATATCACCACACTACAGACAAGAACCCCTGGGGTACAAATTCAAATCACATCCAAACCACAGGATACACACACACAGAATAACATGCACAGGAGTGTCCACAGAAACAGCATTTAGAATAACCACAATATGAAAACAACCCTAATGTCCACCAGCTGATGAAGGGACTAAATTAAAAGGCATGTTAATACAACAGAATATTACTATTTGGCAATAAAAAGTAATAAAGTACAGATTCATACTATAATAAGGATAGAACTTAAACATGGCATGCTAAGGGAAAAAAGCCAATCACAACAACCTCATACTGTGTGATCCTACTTACATGCAATGTTCAGAAAAGGCAAATCTATAGAGACAGAAAAAATACTAGTGGTGGCCCATGGCTTGGAGAATTTGGGTGGTGGTCACAGAGCTGTCACAGTAACAGCTCTGTGGTATGGGGAGTTTCTTTTCTGGGTAACAAAATTTTCTAATATAAATTATGATGATGACTGTACAAACCTATAAATAGAAGACAGCCATTGATTTGTTCACTTTTTTTTTTTTTTTTGAGACAGGGTCTTGCTTTGTAGTTCAGGCTGGCCCTGAGCTCAGCCTCCAACTCACATCACAGCAATCCTCCTGCCTCTGCCTCCTGAGTGCTGGGATTATAGGCGTGAGCCACCACGCCCGGCACTGTGGTATATGGTAGTAATTGCTGCTGGGTGTGAGTCTCCACGCCCAGTATTGTATGAGGTTTCCAGGGATCAAAACCCGGGTCCTTGCACTTGCAAGACAGGCGCCAGAACCACTGAGCTAACTCCCCGGCCTTGATTTCTTCACTTTTAAGTGAGTGAATTATGTTATGTGAACTAGAATTCAATAAAAGTGTTAAAAATTTACATCTAAATGTCCATCAACCAACGAATGAACAAAAGGTGATTCACATACAACAAAGCACTGATATATCCAACAACTTAGAAGAACCTCAGAAACATTTTGTTAAGTGATAAAAGGCAGACACAAAAAGAACACATATTACATGATTCCATTATATGAAGTAGCTGCAAAAAGACAAATCCAGAGGCAGAGAACAGATCAATGGTTGCCTGGAGCTAGGGTAGAAACTGAAAGGAACTCTAAATGGCACAAGAGGTCTTTGGGGGATGAAGAAACATGGTAATGATTTCCCAAATCTGTAAATTTACTAAATTATATATATCTATATATACCACTGAACTGTATATTTAAAACAGGTTATTTCTTTGGAATGTAAAGTATGCTTCAATAGTTCAGTTTATTATTTTAAATAGATAATCTAAAATTTCAACGAAGCAATTAGGCAAATTTTTTTCTTAAACAGACTAAACATTTGAAAAGGCTATTTATGTTTGAGGTACTGGGTATTAAGCCCAAGGCTCAATTACCCTGAGCTATATCCCCAGCCCTTATTTTTAATTTTTAGATAGGATTTTGCTAAATCATTAGATTGTCCAGTTTGGGCTCAAACTTGGAATTCTTCTGCCTCAGCCTCCAGGACACTTGCATTACAGGCATCTGTAATTACACATGGCATCATTACAGCCAATTTACAGAAAAGCAGGTATGACAATCAAATAAACAACAAAAAGCTTCAATAAAATGTTCAATTTTACCAGTAATAAGAAATACTTATTAAAACCAAAATGTGCTGGATGAGGTGGTCCACATCTGTCATCCCAGTTCTTTGGGAAGCTAAGATAGGAGGATTGCAAGTTTGAATCCAACCTGGTCAACTCAGCAATTTAGCCAGAACCTGTCTAAAAACATAAAAAGAGCTAGGGATATAGCTCCATGCAAAGGCTCTGGGTTCAATCTCCAGTACCACAAAAATAAAATAAAACCCCACAATGGACCCAAAAGATTCCCCAGAAACAAATATATGAATAGAAGAACAAACAAGCAAGCAGTGGCACAGCCATACAATGAACAACACCTAGCAATAAAAATTAATAAATTTGATAGCCAAGGATGTAGCTCAGTGGCACTGCACCTGCCAAGGTCCTGAGTTCAATCTCTGATGTCAGAAAAAAAAATTAATTAATTATGTACATTGCAGTATCATTTAAATATCATTTCTTTTTTTTTTTTTTAGGTTTTTTGAGACAGGGTCTCACTTTGTGGTTCAGGCTGGCCCTGAGCTCAGCCTCAAACTCACATCACAGCAATCCTCCTGCCTCTGCCTCCCAAGTGCTGGGATTACAGGCGTGAGCCACCACGCCTGGCACTGTGGTAGTGGTACTGGTTGCTGCTGGGTGTGAGTCTCCACACCCAGTATTGTATGTGGTTACCAGGGATGGAACCCAGGCCCTTGCGCTTGCAAGACAGGCGCCGGAACCACTGAGCTAACTCCCCGGCCCTAAATATCATTTCTTACCCTTTCTCTGAATTAGAAAATAAAATTGTAGTGATGAGTACCTGCAAATAAATTTTTATATAACAAATCATTTAACTAAAATTTAAATCATGTATGACAATATTATGAATGCCTAAGAAATAACAAATATTACCTAAGCGTAGTGGTGCATGCCTGTAAGTCATCTTAGCAATCAGTAGGTAGAGGCAGAAGGATCATGAATTTGAGGGCAACCTACTTTGCATACAGAGTCCAAAGCCAGCCTAAAACTCATAATGAAACCTTGTCTCAAAAAAACAAACAAAACAAAGACAAACAAAAAGAAATAACAGGGCCAGGGATTTAGCTCAGTGGTTCTGGTGACTACCTTGCAAGTGGAAAGGCCTGGGTTCGATCCCTGGTAACCACATACAACAATGCCGGGCATGATGACTCACACTCATCAGCAATCAGTACCATATACCTCAGTACTGGGCATGGTGGCTCACGCCTTATAATCCCAGCACTTGGGAGGCAGAGGCAGGAGGATTGCTGTGAGTTCCAGGCTGAGTTCAGGACCAGCCTGAACTACAAAGCAAGACCCTGTCTCAAAAAATAAAGAAAAAATAAAACAAATACAAATTCAGGATCATGGTTCCCTTTGGCTGTGGAGGAGACATAATAAAAGGTATAGGCAAAAGATTTCAGCTGAATTGGTACTGTTTAATTTTTTTTTTACTTTTTAGTACTAGGGGTTGAACCCATGGCCCTGAGCAACACCCCTACACCTTTATTTCACTTTTCATTTTTACTTTGAGCCAGGTCTCACCAGTTGTTAAGTTGTCCAGGTTAGATTCAAATTTGTATTCCTGCCCCAGTCTCCCAGTACGGTGGGTTTACAGATGTGTACCACACTCTTGATTTAATGTTTAATTTCTAAAACTGAGTGGTGGGTCAGGAGTGTGTTATTCTTTATATATCTATATACATATTTTAATATTTGAACTATTTCATTAAAAGCTAAATTTTAAAACTTTAATAAAAAATTGAAAATACTTGGATCTGGGGATGTAGCTCAGTTGTTTCAGTGCCTGTCTTGCAAGTGCAGGGCCTGGGTTTGATCCCTGAACCAACACAAAAATGCTGGGAGTGGAGACTCATGCCCAGCAGCAATCAGAATCACATACCACAGTGCCGGGCGTGGTGGCTCACGCCTGTCATCCCAGCACTCGAGAGGCAGAGGCAGGAGGATTGCTGTGATATGAGTTGGAGGCTGAGCTCAGGGCCAGCCTGAACTACAAAGTGAGACCCTGTCTCAAAAAAAAAAAAAAATTGAAAATACTCAATTTGCTGTCAATAAAAATAAGACACATGAACTATGTTAAGACCTAAGTGACACACTATACCACTCAATCTATAATTCAGTGCTTTTTAGTATAACCACAAGGTTGTACTGCCATCTCCACTAATTCTGAACATTTTTATCACTTCAAAAAGTAAACCTTTGGGCCAGGGACTTAGCTCAGTGGATGCAGCGCCTGCCTTGCAAGCACAAGGTCCTGGGTTCCATCCCTGGTACCCACATGCAACAGTGCCAGCGTGGTGACTCTCACGCCCACCAGCAATCAGTACCACATACCACAATGCTGGGCCTGGGGGCTCACACCCATAATCCCAGCACTTGGGAGGCAGGAGTATTGCTGTGAGTTCAAAGCTTGCCTGGGCTACATAGTGAGCTTAGGGCCAGCCTGAACTACAAAGCAAGACCCTGTCTCAAAATAAATAAATAAACCTTAACCAGGTGTGGTAGTGCCAGCTTATAATCCCAGCACTCACTGGCTAAGGCAGGAGGATGGCCAAAGTTCAAAGCCTGCCTCAACTACAGAGTGATATCCTTTTGTGTATGTGTGTGTTTGTGTATGGGTGTATATGTGGTACTGGGGACTGAACTCCAGCATTGTGCTTCCAAGGGAGGCATGGTACCAGTGAGCTAAATCCTCAGCCCTAGAGTGATATCCTATCTCAAAAAAAAAAAGCTTTCCAATTCACTACTCCCACTCCTAGTCTTCAGCAAATCTATTAGTTTGCCTACATGGACACTTCATACAAACGTAATCATACAATATGAACCTTTTTGTGTCAGGTTTATTTTTTGTTTTGTTTTGTGTTTGATTTTGTTGGTACCAGGAACTGAACTCAGGACCCTGTGCTTGCCAGGCAGGTGCAGCACCACTGAGCTACATCCTCAGCACACAAGTTTCTTTAATTTCAAATTTTTTAATGTCCATCTATCTTATAGCATATATTCATATATTCCTTTTTATGGATGAATAATATTCTGTTGTATGCACATAACACATTCATTTAGCCCTTTACCAGTTAATAAACACATAGGTTTCTACATTTTAGCCCTTATGAATGAATATTAACATACAATTTTTGTGTGAATATACTTTCATTCTCTCTGGGGAAATACCTAGAAATAAAATTGTCAGGTCATGTGATGACTCTATATTTAGCTTTTTGAGGAACTGCCAAGCTATTTTCCATAGTCAACGAATACTTTTATATGGAATGAAATTTTTAAAGTTGTAAAATACTATTATAAATTTACTGCAATAAACAGTCAAGAATAGTTACCCCACTGCATCTGGCCCTAACATAGTAAATTTTATTTTTGTCTAAAAATATATATCTCATATAGATTTATAAGACTGTAATCAGGAAGAACATACAATTTATATTTTTTTCTCTTTTTGTATATTTAGTCATTTGCACGATTCATTACGCAAAATTTCTTCTTTAGGATAGTCACTGCTACTAAAGTGATGAATTGAGTTCAGTATTATCATTTATTTTTGGGAAACCTAGAATACTAAAAAGTTCCTCTGCTGTTTTTCAAAAAAACCCCACCCTTTCAGCACTAATATGTGCCACTTAGAGAATCTAATCTGTTTTTGACATTCAGCATATATGAAATCAACATGGTTTTAAATCATATCAGTTTTTTTCACTGAAAAAAGGTCAATGTTGTTTCCAAAATGAAGATTTTGGCAGCTTAGACTGAATTTAAAATTTTAAAATTAAAATGAATCATTTCTTTTTTTTTTTTTTTTCATTAGTACAGGTTTCCAGTACATGCTTACATTCATCTTTCAGAGTAGGTACATGTACTTAACATAGCTTAATTCTTTTTGTTCCCCTTCCCCTCCTCTCTCTAATTCTTTTTCTTTTCTTTTTTTTGAGACAATGTCTCACTATGTAGTTCAGGCTGGCCTCAAACACATTGTGATTCTCCTGCCTCAGCCTCCCAATTTCTGAGATTACAAGTGTGTGCCACTGTGCCCAGCTTCTAATTCTGGAAGTATTTGTTACAAGGCAAAATCATTTTAAGGACTCAGAGTATACAGTATCTCAGTGGGCAGAGTAGTTGTTTAGCTGGCCTTGGCAGAAGGCCAGGGTCATTATGCTTCGCTACAACCCCAGATCTTTTGTTTGTTTGTGTTTTGGGTTTTGGGGGGGTTATGCTGAGATAGGGTCTCATTTTGTAGTTCAGGCTGGCCCTGAATTCACCCTGTAGCCCAGGTGAACCTAGAATGCACAGCAATCCTCCTGCCTCTGCCTCCCAAGTGCTGGGATTACAGGCATGAGCCACCACGCCCAGCATTGTGGTATGTGGTTACTGGGAATTGGACTCAGACTTTGTACTTAGAAAGCAGGCATAGGAACCACTAAGCTAGATCTTTTTATCTTTTTTAAGTCTTGATAAGTCACACACACTGTGCTTGAACTTGAGATCCTCATGCCTCAGCCTTCCAGAGTGCTGGGATTAGAGGTGTGCGCTACCATGCCCCACTCCTGTAGGGCATTTATGATGCCTTGGGTTCAATCCCCAGCATCACAAAAATTAATCAATTAACTGATTTTAAAGAATCAGACAAATATTAGCTAAAAACATTAATAAATTACTAACCTTATAGACATCTTCAATACATCTACTAAGTTCTTCTTCTGTCACCAAAATGGTCCCTGGCACCATGTCGCTCTCTGGAATCTCTAGAAGACAAACCGACAGACAAGGTCCCTTACTGAATAGAGGATATTAATAGAATAAAAGTTGGCGTAGTTACCATGGTACAATTTCATTCATGTATAACATTCTGTGAGATCTATGATGCTGCTGCTGATAAACATGTTGTTATTTTTATTATCAGTAAGAAAAAAAACTGCGACTCATTATGGTGGCACACACCTGTAATCCCAGCATTTGAGAGGCTGAGGCAGGAGGATCTCTGTGAGCTTGAGGCTAGCCTGGGCTACAAACTGAGTTTGAGGCTAGTGTGAACTGCATAGCAAGACACTGTCTCAAAAAAGAAAAATAAAAACAAAACAAAAAAACCTGCCAATTAGCCTATGATATATTATCACAAATGGTAAATTTATAGAATAAAAAATCGGGGATTAAATGAAATAAAAATGGCAGAGAGTTGATAGTTGCATTCAGGTGACAGAAACTTAAGTCCTAGGTTGGAGAATTAGCTGAGGGGCTCTGCTGCCTGCCTCAAAAGCACAAGGTAGTGAATTCAATCCCCACCAAAAAAAAAAAAAAAGAGAGAGAGAAAGAAAGAAACATAAGTCCTTATACAATCTGTAAGTATATAATTAAAAATACCCTTTTTGAGGTGGGGGATTTAGTTCAGTGGTTCTGGCGCCTGCCTTGCAACCTCAAGGTCCTCCTGGGTTCATCCCGGACCACATACAACAATACCAGGTGTGGTGACTTACACCCATCATCAATCAGTACCATACAGCACAATGCTGGGTGTGGTGGCTCATGCCTATAATCCCCGCACTCAGGAAGCAGAGGCAGAAGGATTGCCCAGTTTGAGGCTGAGTAGAGGACCAGCCTGAACTATAAAGCGATGACCTATTTAAAAAAAAAAAAAAATTCCCTTTTAAAAATTTTAAAGTAAAGGATCTTTTTATTAAGAACTCTTTAGATATACATTTTTATATATCATTCATTATATGAGCTAAAAATTGAGGTATATGAGCTAGGGATTTTTGTTTTGTTTTTAATTCATGTTCTTTATTAATAGTTACTTATCTTCTTGTTCACTGACAGAGTAAGTCAGACAACACTTGCCACAGAGTGGCTGGCCCTAAGAACTCCAGGGCCACATTCATCCAAAGGGTACTCATTTTCATTCACCAGAGTCTTTCTAGACAGCCAACTTAACTTTCTTTTTCTTATGCTTATTCTTCTTGGGACTAATATAAAACATCTTCCTTTTCTTAGTACTAACACAAAGTGTCGGCACAAGATGAACAGTAAATTCCCCTTCTGAGTGCTGTAGTCAGACAAAGTATGTCCATTTCCCAAGTGCTGACCAATACGTTGGCTTTTGTTGATAGGAGATATTCCTTCCCTATCATAGAGCTGGGCCTTTACATTTTTTATAGTACCCAAGATTCAGCCTCAAGTTTGATGGGCTTCCTTGTACGAGTGTTTATAAAAATCTGCATCTTGGCGGTAGTTCTATTACAGATGGCAGATTGGAAAGTGGAAAGAGGAATCTTAAAATTTCACATAAGGTTTGATCTCTTTGGAAATATTTCAACACCATTACTGATATTCAAGTTTTCCATAACATATTGTCCACTGTACCACCAAAAACTCAAATAGCATATTTCTTAGAGTCTTCCATTTTACTATTGTTTTACAATTTTCTTCGAAGTCACTGACTTCACCTGAAAATCTGTTTTGTTTTACAGTATGTGGAATCAAATTTAGAACACTACTGGGCTGGGGATTTAGCTCAGTGGTTCCTGCGCCTGTCTTGCAAGCGCAAGGGCCCAGGTTCAATCCTGCTTAACCATATACAATATTGGGTGTGGAGACTCACCCCAGCAATCATTACCACATACCACAGTGCCGGTGGTGCGTGGTGGCTCACGCCTGTAATCCCAGCACTTGGGAGGCAGAGGCAGGAGGATTGCTGTGAGTTTGAGGCTGAGCTCAGGGCCAGCCTGAACCACAAAGCGAGACCCTGTCTCAAAAAAACAAAAAATCTAGAGCATTACACATGCTAGGTAACCACTCTATAACTTACCTATGTTCCTAGCCTCCGAAGTTTTCTGTTTTTCATTTTCTTTCTTTTTTCTTTTTCTTTTTTCTTTCAGTACTGGAGACTGAATCTAGAGCCTTGAGCATGCTAGGCAAGTGTTCTAGCACTGAGCCACATCCCCAGTTCTTTTCTTTTTATTTTGAGACTGTTTACTATTTGACCTAGGCTGACCTCAAATTTGTGATCCTCTTGCCTCAGCCTCCCAAGTAGCTGGATTACAGGTAAACACCACCACACCCAGTTCAAAAGTTTTTAATGTGAAAAAAATTGTATATCATTAAACTGATAAAATGTAGTAATGCACTATAACTGCCAAAGTCCTAAGCATATACTAACAATATGAAAAACTATGTAGATTGGTTCTCCAGTGGCAATAATTCAACTATGAAAAATCAGTCATATTTTTTCTGAGGCCCTTTTGTTACTAATAGATGGTGATAAAATAGGTAGCTGGTGCTGCAAATGTGACCTAAAACATGAAGACTTCCTGGCAAACAGATATCCAACAAATATTCTTTGAATGAACAAACAAGGGCTAAGACAAATCCTGACAGTATTGTAACCAGTATTGAGTTTCCTTAGTGTGATTATTGCATTGTGGTCATATAAGACTGACATTTTTCTTTGGAGATATATGCTGAAGTATCTGGGTGAAGCGTCATGATGTCTACAACTAATATTCAAATGCTACAGAAAAATCATTTTCACATGTGTAGATAAAAAAGCAAACATGATCAAAATGTGAATTGTTGGCCAATCTGGGAGAAGCATATAAATGTGAAACGTACTCTTGGAATTTTTGTGAATTTTTCAAAACAAAAAGTTGAGGGACCAGCTATGATGGTGAACACCTAAAATCCTAGCATTTGCACACTGGGAGGATAGAGACCAATTGGACAACTTGCTGAAATCCTGTATCAAAAATAAATAAATAAGAAGGTCTAGAGAGGTAGCTCAGTGTAAAAGATCTGGGCTCACTCCTATTACAAAAAAATAAATAAATAAAGTTGAAGAGGGAGCACTGAAGATACTGAAATGCCACAGGCTTAAGGCATTTAAATCTGAAACACTGAAGACAGCTCTTTAGGGGGAAAGAAACCAACTACCAGCCTTCCTACTTTACCTGCTGTATTCAGACATCGATGAAGAGGAGCTAACAGTGGCTGAAGCAAGTAATTTGCTGCCAATTGTGGGTGTTCTCTAGACATAGTGATAAATGTAGAGGTAGCAACTCTCTGAAATTGTCGTACTGTCAATTTATCTCGAAAATGAAATAAATCCAGAATCTACAATAAAAATAACATAAAATAAATTTTTCGCAAGGAATGCAGTAATTAAGAAAAAAAATATTTACAGTATTTCTTTCCAGCTCCATAACAGGCTGAGGCAGAAGCATCACATATTCAAGGTCAGCCTGGACATCTTAGAAATAATGTTTCAAAATACAATTTTTTAAAAAGCTGCGGATATAGCTCAATGGTAAAGCACTTACCTAGCATAACCAAGCCCCTGAATAAAACCTCAATATTAAAAAAGAAAAATATTCAAGGTATGAAAATTTATTGTTATCCCACAATTTTCAAATATTCATTTCCCTCCCAAATTTTATTGTTATAAATAACACATTAATTGAAATTATTTGCTTGAAGTATATAAACATATTTAGGATCTAAAGATCCTATACCTGAACTATCCCAGAGAAAAATTAATTTTATTCTCAAAAATAAGCAACCAATGGAAAAATTCAATTCCAATTGTTAGCTTAACATTATAAATAAATATGCAAGTAAGCAAGCAGATAATCTTTGAATGATCAAAAGAAAAGAAATGATTTACCTGGGGGCAAACAGTCCTGTAATAACTCTCTGGTGAAAGAGATTGCTGGGGACAAGAGGCCAAGATCTTTGCAATCAAGTCACACTTTTTCCAGTCAGCAGCTGTTGCCTCAGCATCACTCCCACCAGCTGCCCCAGCTGTCACAGTGGAGAGAGATGTCAGATACCACAGTAGCTCCCTAAAGTTTCCTGTGACAAACATGCCTTTAAAACAATTTACCACATACAGAGGAACAAACAACAGCAAACTTCTTAACAGAAGTCATATATCCCAAAAGACAATGTAGCAACATCTTTAAAATACTAGAAGAAAAAACTATCCACCTGAAATTTTGTACCCAGCAAAATACCTTTCATAAAGCAAGGTAAACACCACAAATAGTAGTATATGGCATAATTCCAGCACTCTGGAAGGCTGAGGCTGGAAGATCACAAGTTTAAGCCTAACCTGGGCAACTTAGCGACTTAGCTAAGCCTTGTAGCAAAACTTTAAAAAGTATTTTTAAAAGGGCTGGGGAATATAGCTCAGTGTGAAGGCTGTGAGTTCTATCCCCAGTCCTACCAAAAGGGAAGGTAAGTCAAGATTTTCTCACATGAACAAAAGCTGAAAGAACTCACTGCCAAAAGAAACAGGCATGAGTGGCTTACATCTATAACTCAGCACGCTGAGAAGCTGAGACAGGATGATTCCAAGTTTGAGCCCAGGCTGGGAAATTCAGTGAGGCTCTGTCTCAAAACAAAAAATACAAAAAGGGATAGGGATGTAGCTCTATGAAATCCTCAGCAGCAGAAAGGAAATTTTTTTTAAAAATTGTCAAAGAAATTTCAAGCAGAAGGAACAAAATATGTGGATCTATAAACAAAAGTGAAAAGCACTAGAAATGGCAAATATGAGAAAAAAACATATACTTGAGTAGGTAATAAACATATACATGCACAGGCTGGGGGTTAAATTTCATAGAAAAACAGGGTCCGAATTTTCTTACAGTAGCTCTCTAATTTGTATGCCTTGAATAGAGCCTAATTCTTACTTTATTTTACTTCATTTCATTTTTGCAGTGCTGAGGATCAAACCTAGGGGGTGATACATTCTAAGGAAGCACTCTCCTCCTGGGATAAACCTCTAATTCTGAGTCTGAGTTTAAAGGCAAAAATTAACAGGAATGGGGATTTAGCTCAGTGGTTCTGGCATCTGCCTGACAAATGCAAGGTCTTTAGTTCAATTCCTGGTACCACACATTACATTATTGCATGTGGTGGCTCACAACTGTAATCCCAGCACTCAGGAGGCAGAGGCAGGAGTATTGCTGTGTGTTCCAGGCTAGCTTGAGCTACATAGTAAGTTCAGGGCCATCCTGAACTACACAGTGAGACTCTGTCTCAAAAAACTAAAAAAAAAAAAAGGTGGGGCGGGGGCGGAGGCTAACAGCTGGTGATTCACCTGAGACTCTGACTCAAAGGGACATAGAAACCAAAATAACAGAAACACATGGTCTCTTACCACCTGCTCCTTCCAAAATGCCCCGGACTACTGCCTGAACACCACTGGGTCTCAGTAATCTTTCAGAGAGCAGTTGCCCACAGAGACGGCGAAGCCAAGCTGGGGTCCGACACCTAACCTGTGTCTTCACATCTGTGCAAGACTGATGAGAGGAAGAGAAGATAAGGATTATGAATTTCAGTGAAACATATGATATATAGACAATATTTTTTAAAAAAGCACTGACAACATTATTCTACAGACTTCAGGAGAGCAAACTTTTGAGGCCTGGATATGCTTCAGTGACAGAGAATGTGCTTAGCATGTAGGAGGACCTAAGTTCAAATCCCAGGAGAAAGAAAGAGAGAGAGAGAGAGAGAGAGAGAAAGGAAGGCAGGCAGGCAGGAAAGGCAGGCAGGCAGGAAAGGCAGGCAGGCAAAACTTCTTCTTTAAAAAACCCAACTCTTTTATAAAACCTTTATCATTACTTTTAAGAAAGTAGAAGTACAGTGAAATATCAATGAAATATCAAACCCAAAAATAGACAAACACATCATGAGTATATCATTACTGGGGAACACAAAGTTAATGTGACCAATCTCTGAATGCAGTCCTTCTAATCGAGTCTAGCTTCCAGAAAGAAATTTATGACCATTATTGTGCTACTAAAAGAGAGGATCACAACTGTGAGAAGTATACCAGACTTTGGCTCCATGAATTTGGATTCTGATTCCTACAACACTTTAGTTTCAAGAAAGAGCTGAATTTCTTCAAGGGCTCCTTTTTGAGAGATCTTTGGAGTCGGCATGAACAAAGCAGATTTACCAGTTTTATTCTGTGCTAGAATTTTAATCAAGTTGTCCATCACTGTATTTTACTATATAAGCGTCAAAATTAGAGATAGAAATATTTAATCCTTAGTAGTCTATCCTCTTTCTTTTAAAAAGGATTAATAACTACTATTTAATAAAAGAGTATGAAGTAATCAGATACTATGAAGAATAATTCACATGTGATCCCAAAAGAAACTTATAAGGAAAGCACTGTTATTATCTCCCATTTTATGAGTAAGGAAAATGATGAATAGAAAAGTTTACAAACTGCTACACATGCATTATGAGGTTGAACTCTGGTGTTCCTAACCTAGTATATTTGCTTTTCAACATGTTCTTATCATGCGTCTTTTTTAATCTGCCAAACTGTGGACTATTCTCAGTCATGGAGTCTGAAGCCAGAGATGCCTGATGAAAGCTATGGGAACACTGTAGGGATGAGATGAAAACGACTCAATTATAAGCTATCTTTATTGCCAACTTCAGCTGGTCTTTGTTCCTCACATACAATTTCTTTCATCTCTCACTCTTTATGTCTAGGTTCACAACAAAAACAGGTACTAAAAGCAAATAGATACTTTTATCTGCATCATCAAAGAAAACAACATCAGATAAATAATTATTTAAAAAAAAAAACAGGAAGTATTTAATGCCAGTAGAATACTGGCATGTTTTTCAAACAAAAGAACTAAGAATAGAAACAATAGCTCTAATTTTAATTTCTTAACTTCAAATACTCCCATCAAAGATAAGTCATCCAAATACTTCCGCCAAAAGTATATACTGTCAAACAGCCAAATTTTAGTTTATAAAAAGACCCAGTTTCAGAACAAATTAAGTAAACTTTACAAAACGGCTATAAGCTTAAAAAAAGTGATCATAATATTCTTGAGAAAGTGGCCATCACTCCATGAAAGAAGGTCTTTTAAATTATCAATGTCAGTTTTATGAGTATCATTTAATGACCTGAAGGATGAAGTAAACTGCAACAAGATCATTACACAGAGTGCAGAAGTTATCTGGTCTTCCAGAGGAACATAACACACCACACACTATCAGTTTATGGTTCACACTTCGGAGCCTCGGGCCCAAATACCTGGGGAGGTCCTCCCTGGAGGATAAGTAATTCCCGGACTGCTAATGGCTGGTACACTTGATCCAACATGTCTCTCAAGGCCTCCCTGGATAGGGTTCTTTCCTCTTCAGTTAAAACCTAAAGGATATATGGATTTGACTTTAGCAAACTATAAACTACACCAAGAATAGAAGGCAATGTTGTTATAATACTGGACAAAAGGTACTTGTGAAGGGAGAGAAAGGAAGGTTTCTATCTTTCCTTCATTTTCCCTCCTTCCACATGGAGAAGGCTATGCTAGGAAAACACTCCTGGCTCTCTTTCCTTCCATCACTCTTTATATTTCTTGGCAGGAGATATAACTTTTCTTATTGGTAACTCAAAATACACTCACCTGTCAGTATTGGCATGCATGGTTCCTTCGTTCCTCTTTCCTCATGGGCTGTCCTCCTCCGTCTTGCTGAGCAAGGACATATGTATCTCTTATCATGGGGAAGAAGGAGCCACAGTGCTTTGGAAACTAGTGAGTAGTGTGCACTAATTCTGGAGTGCAGTTACATTAGTCTATACCTATGAGCTATCTCCCTGCTCAACTTCATTATTATGAGCAACAGAGGTGATAGTTTCACTTTTCATCTCTCTGATTCTATACTGGTCTTATTATTGATTCAGAAGTTGGCCAGCAAAAAGCAATGATTACCACTTACCCTAATCCAAACAAGCAGGGTCCTTCCTGTCCATTTCTATTTAGCACACTGAGACTCAAGTGCTATCCAGAGCAGGAGCTACTAGTAGGATTTCATCCAGCTTCATAATGTACACTCCGGCAGCTCCCTGTCCTGCCTGCCTACTTGGCTCTGTGTGCTTCCATTTTTTTTTTTTTTTCCTTCTGTCCATTGCCTGAGACTCTGGAGCACTTCTTAGCTTCAATAACAGCAACAAGATCTTTGATCCAGATCTCCCTAGCTCAAGGAAGTGCAGGCTCTATGCATTGCCAAAACTGTCAATGCACATCACCCTAAAATAAAAAGTATAGTGCTCTGTTCTGGGGCGCTGGAGGAACTCAGAATTCTGTACTGCTGCTTAGAGGATAGTAGCTTTTAGGCAAATGATTATGAACACATGCAGGAGAGAAACACAAAAGGAACAAGTACAAGGATAACACAGGCAAGTGAAAGCGAAGGCATGGTAAGACTTAGCTGTATGACTAAGAATCACCCAGAATATGAGCCACAGTGACTCTCCATACATTTATATCTTAATTTTGGGTGTCCAGGGGATGGAGACTAGACCCTTGTTCATGAAAGACAAGCTCTCTACCAGTAAGCCTTGTGCCTATCCTGATAGAGTTATATCCTCCTCAGTGGTAGTCCTTTCTCAAGAGATAATAGTGGTCTCTGCTATATCATACTTGAATGTTATCCCCCAAATAGTGCATGAATTGCTTGAAGAAGAGGACTAGCATTCATGCTACTGTACTCTCCGCAGCAACTTCTATGGTCCACAACCTCCCCTGGCACTCAACTGCTTACCGACGGAGTGACAATGCATGATAGACAAGTTCCCCTGATAGTGGGTAATAACAGTGAACACTGCCTGGATTGCGCCAGGAACAGGAGCTCTACATTCTTTTATGAGGAACACATCTGATTCTCTGAATAAATTAATGAAGGAGATATGAAGTTTACAAATTGGTAAAAATTATTCCTAATATCATTAGTAATTACTTCTTGATAAGTATTGGGGGGTGACTTAAGTACTATATGCACAGTCAACTGCCAAGGCAGGTATTATATACATTTGGAAACCGAAGTTCAAAGAAATAGCCTCCAATTGCTATTCCACAAAATGACATGGAAAAGATGAAATGGACTCTCCAGGTGGGTAAAGGCCCAGAAACCAACAAACGTGGCTTCCAACCCCACTAAGGAATTAATTTATTCACTGATATGCTTTAACACTGAACATAAATTTCAGGTCTATCACTGGGCCTGTTTTCAAAGAACTAAGAGTTTTGTTTGGAATGGCCATACACAAATACACAGACACAGTCTCTCATTCAATCTTTCAATGTATATTTACCTCTTCTGTAGGTGTCAGTGGCTTTCTTTTCATTGGGCAGAATCCTAGTTGGCACAAACCTGCTGCAATATCCCCAAAGTGGCAGCAGAAAATCAAGCTCCCCAAAGATGCGTGTCCAGCAACATTTAGGAGGACTCTGCAGCTGGTATAAAGTCTCTGGGCTGCATGGGGGGCAACATCCACCTTCACCACATCTTGAATGACAGCACCAAACTCAGTCTTGTATTTCAGAGGGACTCCAACACCAGGTATGAGATAGGGACAGACACCCAAGGTGACTACAAATTGCAAAGTGGACTGGACGGTCTTCTGCTGTGAAATACTAAGTACATCAGGGCTCAGGGCAGGAGCAACTTCTGGAGTCCTAGGGTTGGGTTTACCTGGATCAAAATCAGCTGCAAGGCGGACCATGGTTTCCTTCAAGCACAGCAGCAACAACAAAGTTTGAGAAGTAAAGCTCCAAGTGATGTCCACAGAGTTTTGTGGCCATTCTGCCTGATTAACAATTTCATCACGTAGGAGTTTCAGTTTTTTCCACTGAGGATCATTCAGAATCTTGTCCTCCAAGGCAGAGAGGTTAGATCTCAAAGTAGCCAGTAAGACATCATGTTTTGTGATCTGTAATGAACTTGAACCTGATCCTTCTGGGATTAAAAAAAAAAAAGAGATTATATACAAGGCAAACTATAATTTTCTCTGTGTAGAATGCCTTGTCAACTCCAGCAATGGGACTGAGGATAAAAGGAGGAAGAATAGGTGGAGAAAGGAATTTTTAAGAGACATAAATCTATTTTTCTCAAATAATTCTGTATGATACTATAACAGTGGAAACTTAACATTATTCATTTACCCAAACTCGTACAACTATATACCACCAAGAGTGAAACAGCTGTAACAAATGTACCACACTAATGTAAAATGTTAATAACAGAGGAAAATGAAGTTGGAGTGGAGAAGAAACTATTGGTACTCTTTGTACTTCCTACTTATTTTTTCTACTGATGTAAAAATACTGTAAAAAAATAAAACATACTAGGTGCTGAGAATGGTGGCACAAGCCTATAATCCCAGCACTCCATAAACTAAAGCAAGAGGATCATCATGAGTTTGAGATCAGCTCAGGCTACATAGCAAGTTAAGGCCAACCTGGACTATATAGTAAGACCCTGTCTCAACAAACAAATGCTATAAATCAAGAAATGAATAATAAAAAACATCAATAATTTTTTTTTGAGACAGGGTCTTTCTTTGTAATTCAGGCTGGCCCTGAGCTCAGCCTCAAACTCCCATCACAGCAATTCTCCTGCCTCTGCCTCCCGAGTGCTGGGACTACAGGTGTGAGCCACCATGCCCGGCACTGTGGTATGTGGTACTGACTGCTGCTAGGCATGAGTCTCCATGCCCAGTATTGTATATAGTTACTGGAGATCAAACCCGGGCCCTTACACTTGCAAGACTGGGACCAGAACCACTAAGTTAAATCCCCAGCCCAACATCAATAATTTTTAAAAGCCTTCAGAGGGCTAGGAATGTAGCTCAATGGTACAGGACTTCCCTATCAAGTTAACCTGCCCTGGGTTCAATCCCCAGCACCACAAAAATAATAATAACCTTTAACAAAACAATAGTAAACCAAATCCAGCAATATATAAAAATAATATTTCATTACTAAACGGTGTTTATCCCAGGAAGTCATATTGGCTTAACATTTAAAACTCAAAGGGGCTGGAAATTTGGCTCAGTGGTTCCAGCAGCTGCTTTGCAAACAGAAGGGCCCAGGTTCAATCCCTGGTAACCACATGTATCAATGCTGGGCATGGTGACTCACGCCTGTAGTCCCAGCACTTAGGAGGCAGAAGCAGGAGGACTGCTGTGAGTTCAAGGCTGAGTTCAGGGCCAGCGTGAACTACAAAGCAAGACTGTCTCCAAAAACTAAAAAAACAAAAAAATCTTCAATCAGTATGATTTACCCTATTAACAGTTTCAAAGAGAAAAGCTATGTAATCTTTTCAATAATGCAAAAAAAAAACTGATAAAACTCAGAATTCATTCTTAATAATCACAATAAACCAAGAAACTTTCTCAGTCTAAGAGCATCTATGAAAAACTTACAGTAAATAATATATTTAATAGTGCAAAAAGAGCACACAAAAATAACCATTCTTACCACTTTGGTATGGTGGTGGAAGTTTTTTTTTTTTTTTTCTTTTTAGGTGTTTTGAGACAGGGTCTCGCTTTGTGGTTCAGGCTGGCCCTCAGCTCAGCCTCAAACTCACATCACAATCCTCCTGCCTCTGCCTCCCGAGTGCTGGGATTCCAGGCGTGAGCCACCACGCCCGGCACTGCAGTATGTGGTACTGGTTGCTGCTGGGTGTGGGTCTTGTTATGTGGTTACCGGGGAATCGAACCCGGCCCTTGCGCTTGCAAGACAGGTGCCGGAACCACTGAGCTAACTCCCCAGCCCAGGTGATGGAAGTTTTTCCCAGTGCAGTAACATAAGTAGAACTGAAAGGCATTGAGAGCTGCTGTGTAAAAGAGTCCAAGAGTCAATTTAAAGTGGCTCCTACAGGCCAAAAATCAGACAGGAACTGTGAGTGCAATGATTGAAACATGGCAAGTATACAAAAATCTAAGACTCATAACAGACAAAAAGGTAACTTCCTTGGGTCACTTTTGGAGATTGTGAAAGCAGATCAATAAAAGAACACTCTCATCCTCACTGTCTTAGAATACCAACAAGTAAATGTGCATAGAAAAGGGCCTGAACATTGTGTTTGTTTTGTTTTGGTGATACTAGGGATTGAATCCAGAGAGCAATGAGTTACATTCTCAGTCCTTTTTTCTGTTTTTTGTTTGTTTGTTTCACTTTGTAGTTTAGGCTGGTCCTGAACTCAGCCTCAAACTCAGCAATCCTCCTGCCTCTGCCTCCTGAGTGCTGGGATTACAGGCGTGAGCCACCATGCCCAGCACTGTTGTATGTGGTTACCAGGGATGGAACCTGGGCCCTTGTGTTTGCCAAGCAGGCGCCAGAACCACTGAGCTAAATCCCCAGCCCAATACACATCATTTTTGTAGTAAAAAGTTACTGTAAGATTATAAAACAATATATTTTATAATACTATTTTTGTAAGAAGAAAAAATAAGGGCTGTTCATATAGCATGTTAGGGTGCTTGGTTAGCATTACAGATACCCCAAATTTGAGCCTCATCACTGGAAAAAAAAGAAAAGGCCAGATGTGGTGACTCACACCTACAATTCCAGCACAGGAGTCTGAGATAAGAGAATTACAAGTTCAAAACCATAGTTTTGAACATAGTCCAAGGCCAGCTTACACTATATAGTGTACCTCACCAAAAAGGAAAATTAATATTTCCTAGAATGTTAGTGGGGGTAACTTCTAGATAATGAAACTAAGCTATTTTTCAATTTTCTTTTTCTTATTTTTAAACCTTTACTGCAGTGAGTACTAAATGCTTCTATAAAAAAGTATTAGTAATATTTTTGTGTTGTTCTTTTTATATTTTTTTGTGGTGGTGAGGGAATCAAACTCAGGACCTTGTACTTGCCAGGTAGGTGCAGCATCACTGAGCTAAATCCCTGGCCTTGGAGGAGGGTGGGGCCTACTATGTGCCTCAGGCAGGGCTCAAACTCAGAGCAATCCTCCTGCCTCAGTCTTCTGAATGTTGGGACTGCAAGTGCGTGCTATCTCCCTTGGTCAGTGTCTTTTTTATTATTGGAAATGCACCCAGGGCCTGTGCATGATAGGCAAGATTTCTACCAGGGAGCTATATCCCCAGACCACTGCTCCTTAAAGCAATAAGCTGAAGTCATGAAGTGCAGCTATAATTGTAACCCAGGGGGTTAAGGCAGGAGAATCACAAGATTGAGGTAAGCCTGGGCAATCTGGTGAGATTCTGTCTCAAAATAAAAACTACAAAAAGGGGACTAATGGGGGAGGGGAGGGCAGACGTTGTGGCTCACACCTGTAATTCCAGCCCTAGGGAGGCAGACGCAGGAGGATTTCTGTGAGTCTGAGGCTCGCCTGGGCTAGTGAGCTCAGGACCAGCCTAAATTACAAATTACAAAGCGAGACCCTGTCTCAAAAAAAGTCGGGGGGGGACTAAGGATATCTCAGTGGAAAGGCCTTGGGGGGTAGAAAATGAATATGAATAAAAATAAATGAATATAAATTAAGAGAGTAAGAATTAAAGGTGCTTTTCTAGAACTGTCCAAGACACTGTTCGGACCTACTAGCTTTGATTTCCTTTAATTAATATATCAAAAGGGAAATGAGTGCTCTCACAGCTTGTTGCTACATTACCATCACTAAGCAACTTCTACACAATTTCCTGTGACATTATGAGATCTCTGAACCCAAGCAGGGAACACAAAGAAAGTGACTGAAAACAAAAGCTCTTTGTGAAGTTTTCTAAAAGCCTCTTTATGAACTAGTCTTTTCTGCCCTCTACTGGTGATGAAAATAAAATCTATGGTCTTTGAAAGTAAATGGAGGCACTTCCTCAAAGCAGCAGTTCTCAGTGTGGCAGAGACCCGGGTAGGGCTTCCACAATCTCTCAGGGTTCTGCAGACTCCAAAGTATTTCACAATGTGACTTGGAGTTAAGAGTGCTTGGGCCTGGGCTATAGATCAGTGGCACCGTGCCTGCCGGGCAAGAGCAAATTCCTGAATTCAATCCCCATTACTAGACACACAAAAAAATTAAACTAGAAAGTTTGAGAATTACTGTCTTTCTAATAAGGCTTCCCAAATTTTAGTCACATACCACTCCTACAATTTCTGCCATTTACATTAAATGTATAAGCTGGTGCCCAGCAATGATGCTGGCTGTCAGTGAAATGGCTACGGCCACAGGTTTAAGAGGCTGAAAGCTTTGAATTAATGAGACAAAGGTTATTTGTGGTAGAAAGTGGGCCTGTGATACTTTGGCTTTATGGCAGAATGAGGTAGAATCGTTCCAGCTATACCGTTACTCTATTCATTTCATTATACTAAGTCATTTTTAAAAATTAAGCTAGTTATAATTAATACACTATTCTAAGTATAACATATATTACTTTGATCATTATAAAACCCTGGGAGGTGGGTTATATTATGTTATTTTTATTCTCACTTCCAGCTGAGGAGACAGTGGTCAAGCTACTCTCCCCAGCACACAACTTGTAAAGAGGTAGAGCCTGGATTCAACCCCAACGGTGCAGCTCCAGGATTCAGCTCCTGATCCACTACATTATATATTCAGACTCAGTTTCTCCAGTGCAACCCAGACCCATCCCTTTCACACTGGAGAAATGCCATCCTAAAATGTCTATTCAATTAAAGTGCCATGACTCATGTAATACATTATTAATTCAAAGTGCAGGATAGGGGGTAGAAGCAAGGATCCCTGGCACATAGAAGTACAAGCCTAGGGGGCCGGGGATTTAGCTCAGTGGTTCAGGTGCCTGTCCTGCAAGCACAAAGCCCTGGGTTCATCCCCTGGTAACCATATACAATACTGGCTGTGCAGACTCACGCCCAGAAGCAATCAGTACCACACACCACAGTGCTGGGGGCGTGGTGGCTCACGCCTGGAATCCCAGCACTCGGGAGGCAGAGGCAGGAGGATTGCTGCGATGTGAGTTTGAGGCTGAGCTCAGGACCAGCCTGAACTGCAAAGCAAGACCCTGTCTCAAAAAAGAAAAGAAAAAAGAAGTACAAGCCTATATTGGCAAAATAATGATATCTTCTCTCAAAAACGCAAATAGCTTGTGTGATGGTGCACACCCATAATCCCAGCTATTCTAGAGGCAAAAGTAGGAATATCAAAATTCTGAGGTCAAGCCAGGGTGGTCACACACACCTGTAATCCCAGCATTCAGGAGGCTGAGGCAGGAGAATCTGTGAGTTCAAGGCTATCCTGAAATACATAATGAGATCTTCTCTCAAAAAACAAAAACAAAAACATCTGAGTTCAATCTGGGAAATTTAGCAAGACCTCATCTCAAAATAAAAATGGACAGGGGTGTAGCTCATATCCTAAATTCAAACTCCAGTACCTCTCTCTCTCTCTCTCTCTCTCTCACACACACACACACACACACACACACACACACACACACACACACGTACCACAGAACAACAACATCAACAGTACAAAGCAATACGGTATGCAAAAGTATGATGTAACACTGTTATTTACATATTAGGGGGATTCTCAGCCCCTGCTCCATCCTCCATGTAAATAAATTTTAATGACAGATCCAGTGAATCTATTTATATTTTTGAATCTATTTTTAAATGTTTATTTTTATTTTGTTTTGGAAAGGAAGTCACTGTATAATTCAGACTGGCCTCAAATTTACATTAATCCTCCCTCCTCATCCACTCAAGTACTGGGATTAATGGAATGTGCCACCACACCTGGCTGAATACATGCTTTGCAGACCCAAAGCCAAAGCCTTAGATTGAATTCCCAGCAAATTCTCTGTCCCAAAAAAGAAAAAGAAAAGGCATCAAGCAAATAAACACAATATGTGATAGACTACATATACAATAGACGAGTCTGGGTCTCAACTCCTATGTTGAGCTACCAGCCACAGTAGACTCCACCAGCCAGCCTTGTACTGAGACTTAGACCAGCTACTTTATTCTGCCTGCCAGGGGGGATGGGATGGGACTGGATGTTCATGGGCTGCCAGAGGGCTCATGCCTCTTAACAGGCAGAGGGGCCCCGATGTTCTGGCTTATCTGCCTTTATTCACCCAAACGGGCACAAGCAATCAAAGTAATACAAGATTCATCTGCTTTCGAATATCCATTAGTACATATTCTCAAAAACAACTTAACTGCAGGTGCCTTAACATTTCTCTAGACCCTGAGTGCAGCCTTTCTTCTTTGTGCTCACAGAGGCTAAGTAGGCTTCAATTCTCCTCAGATCTCTAGTAATACAAAGTGACAGAATTTCGCCACACTACTTATTCTTTCCAAATAGAAATTCTTGGGTGTTAAATGAATATGTGTATATAATTTCACCATTCACTCCTGGAGATTACAGAAGACTTTTATTTATTTTGGGGGGGGCGGGGAGACAAGGTCTCCCTATGTAGTTCAGGCTGGCCTTGAACTCACTAAGTGGCCCAGGCTGACCTCAAACTTGCCAAGATCCTCAACTTGCAAAAAGGTTGGGATTACAGACACCACTACACCTAACTCTAACAAGGCCTTTCTACACATGAAATATAAATGTTTTGTGATTATTCCTAACCTTTTGCTTACTTAACCTTATTCTCAATGATGCCATAGTTGCATTGCTAAACAAGTACTATAATTTGTGTGTAAGTTAAAACTGTATTATGTAGCTTGACTTTTTTTTTTTGAGACAAGATTTTGCTTTGTAATTCAAACTGGTCCTGAATTTATTATGTAGCACAGGCTGGATTGGGACTTGTGGTGATCCTCCTGCCTCAGCCTCCCCAGTGCTTAAAGTTTATAGGTGTGCAGGAGCCACCACCTGCCTTTAGTTTGGCTTTTTGTTGTTGTTGACAGGGTCTGGCTCTGTAGTTCAGGCTGGCCCTGAGTTCAGCCTCAAACTCACAGCAATCCTCCTGCCTCTGCCTCCCAAGTGTTGGGATTACAGGCGTGAGCCACTACACCGGCCACTGTGGTTTGTGGTACTGATTGTGGGTGGGTGTGAGTCTCCAAGCCCAGTACTGTTGTCTGTGGTTACCGGGGATCGAACCAGGTCCTTGTGCTTGCAAGACAGGTGCAGGAACCATTGAGCTAAATTCCCAGCCCTCTAGTTTGACTTTTAATTAACTGAGTCAAACACAGTATATTTACCATGCTGTGTGTGTGTGTGTGTTACGGGGGACTGAATCCAATGCTTTCACAGTGAATTACATCCTCAGTCCTTTATTAAATTTTATTTTTGATTTTGAGACATGGTCTGGCTAAATTGCTAAGTTGCCCAGGCTGGCCTCCTGAAAGAAACCTAAATTTAAATTCTAGCTCTAGGGCCAGGAATGTAGCTCACTGGCACCAGGCATGCCTAGGAAGTGAAAGGTCCCGAGTTCTATACCCTGTACTGCAGAAGGAAAAAAAAAACTCCTAGCTCTGTAATTCACCAGTTTCACACTGGGGAATTTCCAATGTACCTGAACCTCGGTTCCCCATCTGTAAATATAAAATCCAAATAATACTTATCTCTCTTGGAAGTGTTGAGAATTAAATGATACACACAAAAAAAGGACAGTATAAGAACCGATACTGAGTAAGCACTACAACATAAAAACTTTGCTTCCCATTAGTATTGTGTCATGTTTGCAGTTGCTGCAGTTTTGGGTTAAAACTTCTACGTCCAAATTTGAGATCAGGAACATCCCCTCATGGCCTTTTATGTGTCTTTATTAATTTTATAAATCCCTTCCTCAAAAGGGAGTCCTCAAAATAGAGTCACAAGGAAGACTCTATCAGTTATGCCCTTTTCAAAGCTCTAGATAACACGAAAGGTGCTATACTGAATAATTTGCCTCAGCCCAAAAAGGAGACCAGTAGATTTCGGCTCTAGTCCACCATCTACTCCTAATTGGCCTACTTGATCTTGGATAGGTTATTTAATCTCTTGGGGCACTGGCTGGGGCCTCATTTGTAAAGGAGCGTGCTAGGCTCAATCAGTTCCACTGTCCCTTTAAATTCTAGTTGCGAAGATCCTGTCAAGTCACCACAAAAGATTAAGGTGACTGGAAATCCCTAGATATTCTCTCCAAACTCATCTCAAACCTCACTGCTTCCTATTTATGGGCAACTCGGCGTTTCATACAAATCTCAAGCGTCCCCATTAGCCCGAACGCCCTCAAGCGGTTGGGTCGCCATATTACACCACACGGGTGCTTTCACCTCTACAAAACTGTTGTCGCAGTCCCTACCTCACAGCAAAGCAAAAAGAAATTATGGCCTCCGCCTAGGGAAGCGGTCGAGATGTTGGCTAGTATCGGTATTCATTGGGTCTGTTGCTCTCTTCGAGCCTCAGTTTCCTTAAATTTGAAGTAAACCTGGACCATGTACACATCCCTCAGCAGCAAGGCAGAGGGTCTGGGAGGGCCTGAGGGGCACGAGCTGTGGAAGCCAGCGGTCCCTAGAAGACTGGGGCCCTGAGAGTCTGGGTTCCAGCCCCACGCCAAGATGCGTCCTCTCACCTCCCGGGCTCAGTAGCAGCTTCAGCGCTTCGACAATCAGGTCCAGACCGCACATTTCCAGAGCCCCGCTACCCACGACATGTCCCGCAGCAGCCATGACTGGAGTGGAACGGGCAGTCTTGTGACCCGCTCAGACGTCTTGGTGGGTCTGCGCCGCCGCCATGTTGAGTGTGGCAGAGAGAGCTCACATGACTCGGGGCGGGACGTGGGCGGGACCGGACCAATCAGGAACGCCCTGTCATCTGAATCTTTTAATTTTTTATTTTAATCTTTTTCTCTGAGTTGGTTGAACATAATTTCATATATTTAGTGTATCTGCTATAAAAAAGAAGATAGAAATAGTTTATCATAAATTAATAACTTTCATTATATTGGAAGACAAAATAAGACCTTATAGTGAAGTTTAGATAAACAATACAATACTGAATTGAATATTGTTAGCTCTTATAAGTGACAAACGAGGGGCCTGGGGATTTAGCTCAGTTGTTCCGGCGCCTGTCTCGCAAGCTCAAGGACCTAGGTTTGATCTCCGGTAACCATATACTATACTGGGTGTGGAGACTCACGCCCAGCAGCAATCAACACCACACACCGGGCTTGGTGGCTCAAAAATGTAATCCCAGCACTCGGGAGGCAGAGGCAGGAGGACGGCTGTGATGTGAGTTTGAGGCTGAGATCGGGGCCGGCCTGAACCACAAAGCAAGACCCTGTCTCAAAATAAATAAATAAAAAATTTAAAAAAACAATAAGTGACAAGCGAATACATTCACATATACTCATTGTGAATATAACAACTACAAATGTTGCTATCAATGATTAATTTTTTTCTGTTTGTTTGTGCTGGGATTTAATCTAGCACATAAGAAACGCACGCTCTAGGACCAGGGAGTCAGCTAAGTGGTTTCGGCGCCTGTCTTGTAAGATCAAGGGCCCGTGTTCGATCACCGGTAACCACATACCATACTGGGCTTGGAGACTCACGCCCAGCAGCAACCAGTACCACATACCACAGTGCCGGGCGCTCACGCCTGTAATCCCAGCACTCGGGAGGCAGAGACAGGAGGATTGCTGCGATGTGAGTTGGAGGCTGAGCTCAGGACCAGCCTGAATTACAAAGCAAGACACTGTCTCAGAAAAAAAAAAAAAAAAAGAAACCCATGTTCTAAAATGGAGTTATCTCACACAGCGCCAGTGAAATGGACTGACTAAAATCAGTCTTGATCCATTTATATGTTTGTTATATCCCCACAGAAGTCACTGTACAATAATAAAACCAAGCCCACCTCATCCCAAATTGTGTTTACATGTAAAACAAAGTATTTCAGATTCAGGTGATGGGAAATCGGTTTTCACCAACATAAATCCTGGTAGGATATTCAAAAATCTCGGGAAAAGCCTTGCCCAGACAAGATAGTGTCTCCCTACGTAGTTTATGCTGGTCTCTAACTCATTATGTAGCCCAGACTCACCTCAAACTTGGGGTGATTCTCTTGCCTCAGCCTTCCAAGAGCAGGGCTCACAGGCGTGTGCCATCACAACCGCCCTGGAACACTGCTGAGGGGAAAATAAATGACCTATAAAATTAACACGGTGGAGTTGGGCTTGGTGATACACACCCGAAAGCCCAGCACTCAAAAGGCTGAGTCAGGAGGATTGCTCGAAGTTTGAGGCCAGCTGGGCCGCATAGTAAGTTCAAGGCCAACCTGAACTACATAGTGAGACTCTGTCTCACAAACAAATACCACAGTGTTCTTCATTGTGTGCATTCCTTTCTATCCTTTGTTATTAGAGAATTTTTCCTCATTTCTGGGCACAATTTAATTTTGGAAAAACATAAGATGATTTTGAGGTGTTAAAATTTTTAGCAAAATTAGTGTAATGATTTTTTTGTTCAATCTTTGAGGTTAAGCCCAGAGTCAGCACTGAGCCATATCCTAGTTCTTTTTGTGATTTTTTTTCTTTTAATGAAGGGTCTCTCTAAGGTGCCCAAAAGGGCTTGAACTTTCGATCCTCTTGCCTTAGCCTCCCAGAGATTATAGAAATGTGCCTTCTTGCCCAATTCTAGCTTCCTAAATTGAAAATGTTAACATGTTTGAATTAAGAATTCTCAGACTTCGGAGCCGAGGATTTAGCTCAGTGGTTCAGGGGCCAGCCTTACAAGCACAAGGGTCCAGGTTCAATCCCCAGTAACCACATACAATGCAATCAGTACCACATACCACAGTACCGGGTGTGGTGGCTCACACCTGTAATCCCACCACGGGGAAGGAAGAGGCAGGAGGATTGCTGTGAGGTGAGTTTGAGGCTGAGCTCAGGGCCAGCCTGAACTACAAAGCGAGACCCTGTCTCAA